>JARQOD010011041.1:0-24967 GCA_033576555.1 Oophaga sylvatica
GCAAACCACTCTACCAGCTTCAGAGGATCCAGATAGACCACATCCAGATATCGCCAATGGAGGATTAGAATACGCCATTGTGGTCAAAGAAGTGTTTTCAAGATGGACAGAAGCCTTCCAAGTCAGCAGAGACTACTGCAGAGAGCTACTTTCGGAAAATAGTGTGCAGATACGGGGTTCCAGAAATGATAGAAAGTGATCAGGGACCCGCATTCACAGCAAATCTGACACAAGAGATCTGGTAGCAGTAGGGTCAGATTTAGCCTACACACTCCTTACCACCCCCAGAGCAGCGGGAAGGTAGAAAGACTGAACGGAACACTTAAAATAGGATGCTGAAAATTGCCCAAGAAACACCAAACCATGGCATGAGACACTCCCACATGCACTGTTTAGCGTAAGGCACACTCCCAGAGACCCAGAAAAGCTGTCACCATGCAAAATTTTGTTTGGTCTGGTCCCAAGTTAGGTGCATTCTTTCCCTCAGCAGCGAATATGCAAAATTATATCTTGTTTGCTTATGTAATTGAATTGGTCAAAAACTAATGTCCATTCTCGAGTTTTTCTCTCACTGCCAGATCCAACTCAGTGACCGGTACGCACTCCTTGAAAGCCAGGAGATGGGTGTTGGTGAAAAAAGTTGGAAATGAGAACACTCGATCCCAGATTTGATGGTCCTGTCCAAGAGCCCCAGATGACACCAACCTCTGTCACTAGAGGAAAGCCTGCTTGGATCCACGTATCGCATTGCAAGGAAGCTCCCGTACCAGAAGAGACACCTAAGCCATGAATGATGTCGTGGATGCTCTGACTGACCAGACAGATGACCTACCTGATGAAGAATACACATGTTTTACTGAACATGCAGTTGAATAAAGAGACTATGATGCAAACACATGAACCCCTGCTAGGGACAGATCTCCTGACTGCCCATTTGCGAAAGCCTGCATCGATGAGGGGTGCATGTGTTAGACATGTGCCAGCCCATCGGCAGCTCAAAAGAGTTGCAGCGCTTTGGGACAGGAGCAGGCTTTTAGGGCAAGTGGTATCTAAGGGGGACTGTCATGGAAATATATATGTATTCCACGTATTCAATGTATATTCATATATATGTATATCAGGTAGATCTCACTTGCTAAAAAATCCTGTGCTCAGCATATCTATGCAAAAGCTGATGCTAGCTATAATCAGTTACTTAAGACGACCCCTGGCCTACATAAGTCAGGCTGCTGCAACAGATAGCTCATAGGGACTTTTTACCAAGGACACAGAAAAAGGAAACAAGACAGAAGGTCTGGGTAGATATCTATTATTTTCTTTACTAGTCACGTAGGAAAACTGGGCAAAGAACAATAAATCTGCTACTTCAGCCCTTTTATCATAATTATCATACTTACACTAAAACAGCCAATAATCTAGCAGCTTTTAATTGTATGTTAATTGACTAACCAGCCCCTTTTTGTAAAAGTATAAAACCTTGAATGAATAATAAACTGTTGGTCTTGACGAACTGTTATACTGATATTTCCGTGTGGACATCCTCTTTTCGTCTGAGTGCTCAAAAAAGACATTTGTCTAAGATTGGGAACAGCAGCAGCAAACACTGCAGGATAGATTTATCCTAAATTAAGTTTCCATAACACGCCGGGACGGATCCAGGACATCGGAGGCCCGGGGAGAGGTGAGTAGGGGGGTTGGAAGGTGAGAGGGGGGATGGGAAGGCGGGGGAGCTGAGGCAAGGAGGAGGGGAGCATTAGTGACGGCGGTGACCGATCGCCGCCATCAATCGGTGGTAGCGGCTGATCGCCGCCGTCACTTGGTGTGTGTGTGTGTGGGGGGGTCGGATCTCGGTCTCCAGCCATGGCAGATGCTATCGCAGCATCGGCCATGGCTGGATTGTAATATTTCACCAAATTACATTGGTGAAATATTACAGATTGCTCTGATTGGCTGTTTCACTTTTAACAGCCAATCAGAGCGATCGTAGCCACGTGGGGGTTAAGCCAACCCCCTGTGGTGAAGCACAAAGGGTCTTGTGCCTGCGGGTTTGGGTGACCTTTCAGTGACCCCGGTCACCCGACCCGCAGAAGCGAGATCCTTTCATGACACAGGGTATGCCTCATAGGTTGGATTGGCACCGACTTTCATGACGCATACGCTGTGTCAAAGGTCGGGAAGGGGTTAATCCATTTGTCCCACGAAGGGTCCAGCTCTGCTACATCTAGATGGCAGACTGCATGATGCGACCATGCAGCCTGTCATCCAGTAGACACTGAGTACTGTGTGCTCAGTGTCTGCCTGTGAACTGCAATTCCCTGTCTGAGGGTACCATGAGCGTGAGAAAGTTCTCCTGCTCGCGATGCAGTCTGACAGGTCCTGCGAGTTTACAGCCAATAAACTCACTTCACCTTTGTGATGTCAATGCGAGCGCCGTGGGAAGATTTCCCACTTCACTCGTGCCAACGTCACATAGGTGAAGTGAGTTCATTGGCTGTGAACTCGCAGGACCTGTCAGACGGCACCGCGAGCAGGAGAACTTTCTCACGCTCATGGTACCCTCAGAGAGGGAATAGCAGTTCACAGGGAAACACTGAGCACACTGTGCTCAGTGTCTACTGGATGACAGGCTGTATGGACAAATCATGCATCCATGCAGCTTGCCATCTAGATGTAGCAGAGCTAGACCCGTCATGGGACAAATAGATTAAAAGCATCTCTGCAGAAAGGTGAGGAATATTGTTCTTTTTTTTTTTTACCTCTTTTGCAGATGATGAGGTCATTGGCCGTGAACTCGCAGGACCCCAAACACTCTTGATGTGTTGGGCCCTGCCTCGTAGACCACAGAGGATATTGTAGTGACACAATTCAAGGTGGGAGATCAGAGTGACAATTCCACTCTGTCGCCGTCAAAAACCGTATCTGAAAAGAAAAAGGGAAATCATTAATAAAAAAAACAAAACCTAAGGCAGAAACCGGCCTGGGCGGTCCAGATCCGTGCCGGCCTCCTGACACTAAAGCCCCCGTCTCACATAGCGATACACCAGCGATCCGACAATGATCAGATCGCTGGTGTGTCGCTACATGATCGCTGCTGAGCTGCCAAACAGGCAGCTCAGGCAGCGATCAGCACAGCGACACTGCGGGTAACGTCGCTTAGTTACCCGCAGTGTACGTTGGATACCACACCCTGATGCAGGGAGCTGGCAACCAAGGTACACATCGGTTTCCAGGCACAGCCCCGCGCCTGGAAAACTGCGGTGTACCTTGGTTACCAGCAATCGCTGGTCTCCCGCCTGTCAAAACGCAGGAGGGGGTGCTGGCCAGCGGGTGACCAGCGATCAAAAAAATGTCCAGGACATTCAGCGACGATCAGCGATACCCAGCAGGGGGGCTGATCGTTGCTGAATGTCGCACACAAGCGATATCGCAGGGAAGATCACTGTTGCGTCACAAAACTAGTGACTCAGCAGCGATCTCGCTAGCGAGATCGCTGTGTGAGAGGGGCTTAAGCTAAAACAGATTATCTTCATGCCAGTTGGTGGTGTACCATCCTCTATGTGGGGGGGACCTACTTTTTTTCTTGCACAGCATAAGCAGCATACACCCATTTTTTTTTTTGTGTGCCCCACTGAAGCATTAAACCACCACACACCAACCAAAGAGCCACACAGCATAAACTCCCCAATCATAAACCTCCACCTCACACTAATCAGACTCCACATATAAACCCAACAAAGCACTCAAGACGCCCCCTCCCCCAAGCGTGAATCCCCATCAAAATGCCCCCTCCCCAAGCATAAATCTCAGATGCCCCCCACCCGTCCCCAAGCATAAGGTCCCCATCGGATGTCCACCCACCCAAGCATTACTCCCATTGGACACCACCCACCCGCTTCCCAAGCATAAACCCCCAGCATAAATCCTCATCGCACCTCCACCCCCTTCAATCATAAACCCCATAAGATGTGCACCCCCCCAAAGCATTACTCCTATCGGACGCCACCCAAGCATAAACCCTCAGCGGATATCCACTCCCCCCAGCATAAACCCCCATCAGACGTCAAACCCAAGTATAAACTCATAAACCCTCATAAGACGTCCACCTCCCATCGGACGCCAATAAACAAACTTCCATCGTACGTCCACTCCCCCTCAGCATAATCCCCATCTGACGTCCACTCCCCTCACCCCATCGGACAGCCACTCCCCCAGCATGAACCCCCATCGGACATCCACTCCCCCCCAGTATAAACCTCCATCTGACATCCACTCCCCTCCCCCAGCAAAAACCCCCCATCGGAAAGCCACTCCCCCCAGCATAAACCCCATCAGAAAGCCACTCCCCCCAGCATAAACTCAGTCAGACAGTCACTCGTCTCAGCATAAACCCCATCGGACAGCCACTCCTCCCCAGCATAAACCCCCATCGACAGCCACTCCCCCAGCATAAACCCCCATCGGACAGCCCCTCCCCCCAGCATAAACCCCCATGGGACAGCCACTCCCCCCCAGTATAAACCCCCATCGGACAGCCATTCCCCCCCAGCATAAACCCCATCGGACATCCACCCCAGGGTGCTACTAGGAATTTAAGGCCCCATACTGGCAAAATTTATGGGGCCCCCCCTTCAGACTCTGCCCAGGCTCCACCCCCAGTTCCACCTCCACCTAGCTCCTCCTCCATCACACGAACCATCCAAAATCCCTCCGCCTTTTCTTGGAAAAACTCCACTTCTGCACCACGCCCTCACCAATGACACATTAACATCATATCACATGCATAGCCATCAGCTTTTGTTTTGACCAAAAGATTTTTTAAGCCTGCCACCACAAAAAGGGTAGACTATTGGCAGGGCCCTACTCTACTGTAACCTATTAAACATTTGGTAACTTTATTATTTTTTTTTTTGGTATATTTTAATTATCTTTCTTCAAGGGAATGTGTCACAAATGTTTTAAACTAATTGAAATCATATTATAGTATTATAGGGAGAATAGGGCTAAGTAACAGCATATGTGAAAAAGACTTGGGTATACTAATTGATCACAGACTTAACATGAGTCAACAGTGTGATGCAGCAGCAAAAAAGGCAAATGCAATTCTAGAATGTATCAACAGAAGCATACAGTCTAGATCACGTGAGATCATTATTGCCCTCTACTCCTCTTTGGTCAGACCTCATCTGGAATACTGTGTCCAGTTTTGGGCACCGCATTTTAAAAAAGACATCAACAAACTGGAGCAAGTTCAGAGAAGAGCCACCAGAATGGTGACCGGTCTGCAAACCATGTCCTATGAGGAACGTTGCAGGATTTGGGAATGTTTAGCTTGCAAAAGAGAAGACTGAGAGGAGACTTAATAGCTGTCTACAAATATCTCAAGGGCTGTCACATTGTAGAAGGTCATCTTTATTCTCATTTGCACAAGGAAAGACTAGAAGCAATGGGATGAAACTGAATGGGAGGAGACACAGATTAGATATTAGAAAAAACTTTTGACAGTTAGGGTGATCAATGAGTGGAACAGCTGCCACGAGAGGTGGTGAGTTCTCCTTCAATGGAAGTCTTCAAACAGAGGCTGGACAGACATCTGTCTGGGATGATTTAGAGAATCCTGCTTTGAGCAAGGGTTGGACCAGATGACCCAGGAGGTCCCTTCCAACTCTACTATTCTATGATTCTATGATATATATTTATATACACTGTATTTCTGATTGCAGATTATTGTATTCTGTATACAGTTAATGATGGGCCAAATAAGATGCTCCATACAAAATACTCCCCATATAATGCTCCATAAAGGGTTTAAAAATGACCGCATAAGATGCTCCAATGAATAATATGCCCCATATGCTGCTCCATAAAAGTTATGCCCCCCTAAGATGCTCCAAGATTATGCCCCCATAAGATGCTCCATAGATTATGCCCCATATGATGCCCATATATTATGTCGCTATGATGCTCCATAGATAATGCCCCATATGTGCTCCATAGATTATGCCGCCATTATGCTCCATAGATTATGCCGCCATATGATGCTCCAAAGATTTTATGCCACCATATGATACTCCATAGATTTTATGCCGCCATATGATGCTCATACCGCCCAACTTTTGAAGAAGGGAAAGAGGGACAAAGGCTACGGCGCACGCAGCGGCAAATTGTAGGCCACGCCCCCCCAAACCATGCCCATTTCACTAGTCACACCCATATCCACACCCCAACCACACCCAAGAATGGATGGAGCGTACTGTAAAATCCTGACTGACAACCTCCTTCCCTCCGCCAGGACATATAAAAATGGTCGTGGTTTGGTTTTCCCAGCAAGACAATGACCCAAAACAAAACATCCAAGGCAACAAAGGAGTGGATCTAAAAGAAGCACATGACAGCCCTGACAGGAAGTGTACAGGCCCCCGACATGTGCCAGTATTACACTGCCCCGACATGTGCCAGTATAACAGTACATATACACACTATATATGGACACACTGTACACACATATTTATACAGTGTACACTGATACCCTGTACACATGCAATTATACATTGTATATACCTCGTACACTACATGTACACTGTACATATATACCCTGTACACTATACACTATATAAATATTCCCCATACACTACATCAACACTGTATATATAGAGAGTCTCCATTGGAGAAAGAAGCAATAGACATAATTCTACTGTCTTAGGTTAGGTTCACATTGCATTAGTGCATCCGCTCAACGTATGCGTTAAATGGACTGCGCTAACGCAAGTCCTTTTAAAGATCGCATTATGCGATCGCGCTAGTGCAGATGCTCCATTTGCCTAGCGGTGACGGACCCCCGAAGGCCAGTTTAACATTGCGTCAATGGCAATACGCTGACGCATCCGTTACATAGTGGCACTAACGCTATGTAACGGATGCGTTAGCGCACCCATAGACTGCAATTATGTAGCGCATCGCTAACCCATGTCATATTTGGCATGTGTTAGCGATGTGCTGTCATTCTGTGACAGACCCTCGGACGCGGTCTGCAGCGCTCGGGGTCCATCATCTCTAGCACGATCACATAACGCGATCTTTAAAAGGCACTTGCATTAGCGCCGTCCGTTTAACGCATATGTTGAGCAGACTGCACTAACGCAATGTGAACCTAGCCTAATGCTGCAGACCGCGTTCGAGGGTCTGTCACAGAATGACGCACATTGCTAACGCATGCCAAATATGACGTTAGCGATGCGCTACATAATATCTATGGGTGGCGCTAACACATCCTTACATAGCGTTAGTGCCGCTATGAACGATGCCGTCAGCGTATTGCTATTGACTCAATGTGAACCCGGCTTTACAGAGGAATCCTACTGACCCATCGACATGGTGTCAATTGCTGACAGTCAGCTTCATGACTGGATCTCTACACTACTGAATCAGGAGCCTCAGGACTGAGAGATACCACTGGTGGTATCTATCTCTCAGTCCTGAGGCATACGCATACCACAGGCAAGTGAGACACTGATTGTTTACAGCCAGAGAGTGACGCAGGCAGGGCTTAAGCGCTACACTGAGCACTGAGGATGATGTGGAAACAAATGGCTGGCACAGTGCAGTGCCTAAGCCCTGCCTGCATCACTCTCTGGCTGTAAAAACCCCTCACCCGGTTCACAGATGAGAGCTGCATACAGTACCCGGCTCTCACTCTAACAGATGATGATCCCATCCTGCCTGTCTCGCTCTCACATGCTGTCGCGCAGGGACCTGGATGCGCCTCCACCGGTCTGTCCTCCCAACGACTATTACCTCCTCGTGCTGTAACAGCTGACCGCCAGAAATGAGGTCAGCGGTCACTTTCCGGTGAAATGTGACAAGCGATTGCGAGGAATGCTCCCAGTCCCCAGGGTTTTCCGCTGTGCACTCTGCTGTCATCACTGCCCACCAACCGCGATCGTGGGACAGTAAGCCTCCCGGCCGGGACAGCGGGGCAGGGACTCGAAATCGGGACTGTCCCGCTGAATCCGGACGGTTGGGAGGTATGGATGCTCCATAGAATTTTGCTGCCATATGATGCTCCATAGATTTTATAAATGCCATATGAAAGCTCCATAGATTTTATGCCACCATATGATGGGTAGGAAGGGGGGCAGCAGCCGCACGCAGCATTCCAACAAGGCCCCAGGGCAGGCAGGAGGGGCCCGCAGCATCCACCAACAGGGTCCCCTCCTGTCTGCCCTGGGGCCCTTTTGGTGGATGCTGGGCCCCCCCTTCCTGCCCTAGGGCCCCGTTGGTGGTGCGCGGTGGATGCTGGCTCTGTGGCTGTCCTGGCCGGGCCCCCCCTGCGACAGACTACTCACCGTGCTGACTCGCCTGCCGCCTGCACCCGTCCCGGTCCGGTCCGCCGTCCCGCACGCCACCCGCTCCCAGCCACGTGGCAGTTGTGTGTCTGGCACAGCACACCGACGTGACACGCTGCTCGATCTACTCCGGAATGAGGAAGTGGGGCAGAGCAGCGTGTGACGTCACGGCTGGACCATGGTGCATCAGGACGGGGCCGTAGCTTAAAGCTACATGCCTGCCCATTTTAATTTGCCAGCCAGGAGGTCAGGAGTGGGAGTGGGGAATATAAAGCAGTGAAGCGCTGCGCCTGCTGCCGGACCGTGCTGCCAGCGTGCTCGGGCGGGCCCCCTAAAGCACCGGGCCACATACATTAGTCAGGGCCGCCTCAGCAGGTTATGGGGCCCGGTGCTTTAGGGGACCCCCCGAGCATGCTGGCAGCACGGTCCGCAGCAGGAGGGTACCCTGTTGGTGGATGCTGCGGGCTACTCCTGCCTGCCCTGGGCTGGGGCCCTGTTGGAATGCTGTGTGCACCGCCGCCCCCCCCTGCCTGCCCATCATATGGGGGCATAATCTAAGGCATCATATGGGGGATAAAATCTAAGGAGCATCATATGGGGCATAAAATCTATGGAGCATCATATGGGGCAGAAAATCTATGGAGCATCGTATGGGGGCATAAAAATCTATGTAGCATCGTATTGGGGGCATAAAATCTATGGAGCATCATATGGCGACATAAAATCTATGAGCATCATATGGGGGCAAAAAATTATGGAGCATCATATGGCGGCCATAATCTATGGTCATCATATGGGTCATAAAATCTATGGAGCATCATAAAGGCGGCATAATCTATGGGGCATCAATGGGGGGATAAAATCTATGGAGCATCTTATGGGGCATAAAATCTATGGAGCATCCTATGGGGCATAAAATCTATGGAGCATCCTATGGGGCATAAAATTTATGGAGCATCCTATGGGGGCATAAAATCTATGGGGCATCGTATGGAGGCATAAAATCTATGGAGCATCATATGGGCAATAAAATCTATGGAGCATCATATGGGGGCATAAAATTATGGAGCATCATATGGCGGCATAATCTATGGCATCATATGGGGGCATAAAATCTATGGAGCACATATGGGGCATAAATCTATGGGCATCATATGGGGACATAAAATCTATGGTGCATCTTATATGGTGGCATAAAATCTATGGGCATCCTATGGGGCTTAAAATCTATGGGCATCATATGGGGCATAAAATTTGGAGCATCAATGGGGCAAAAAATCTATGGGGCATCGTATGGGGCATAAAATCTATGGAGCATCATATGGGGCATAATCTATGGAGCATCATATGGGGCATGAAATCTATGGAGCATCATATGGCGCATAATCTATGGAGCATCATATGGGGCATAAAATCTATGGAGCATCATATGGGGAATAAAATCTATGGTGCATCATATGGGGAGCAAAAATCTATGGAGCATCATATGGGGGCATAAAATCTATGGAGCATCATATGGGGCATAAAATCTATGGGCATCATATGGTGGCATAAATCTTTGAAGCATCATATGGGGCATAATCTATGGGCATCATATGGGGCATAAAATCTATGGTGCATCATATGGGGGCATAAAATCTATGGAGCATCATATGGGGGCATAAATCTATGGAGCATCATATGGGGCATAATCTATGGAGCATCATATGGGGCATAAAATCTATGAGCATCATATGGGGGCATAATCTATGGGCATCATATGGGGCTGAAATCTATGGAGCATCATATGGCGGCATAATCTATGGAGCATCATATGGGGCATAAAATCTATAAGCATCATATGGGGGAATAAAATCTATGGCATCATATGGGGGCATAATCTATGGAGCATCATATGGGGGCATAAAATCTATGGAGCATCATATGGGGCATAAAATCTATGGAGCATCATATGGTGGCATAAAATCTATGAAGCATCATATGGGGGCATAATCTATGGAGCATCATATGGGGCATAAAATCTATGGAGCATCATATGGGGGCATAAAATCTATGGAGCATCATATGGGGCATAAACTATGAAGCATCATATGGGGCATAATCTATGGAGCATCATATGGGGCATAAAATCTATAGGAGCATCATATGGGGAATAAAATCTATGGAGCATCATATGGGGCATAAATCTATGGAGCATCATATGGGGGATAAAATCTATGGAGCATCATATGGGGCATAAAATCTATGGAGCATCATATGGGGCATAAAATCTATGAAGCATCATATGGGGGCATAAATCTATGGAGCATCATAAGGGGCATAAAATCTATGAGCATCATATGGGGCATAAAATCTATGGAGCATCATATGGGGCATAAAATCTATGAGCATCATATGGCGGCATAATCTATTGGGCATCAGACTATGGGCATAAAATCTATGGAGCATCATATGGCGGCATAATCTATGGGCATCATATGGTGGCATAATCTATGAAGCATCATATGGGGGCATAAAATCTATGGAGCATCATATGGGGGCATAAAATCTATGGAGCATCATAGGGGCATAAAAATCTATGGAGCATCATAAGGGGCATAAAATCTATGGAGCATCATATGGGGCATAAAATCTATGGAGCATCATATGGGGGCATAAAATCTATGGAGCATCATATGGCGGCATAATCTATTGGGCATCATATGGGGCATAAAATCTATGGAGCATCATATGGCGGCATAATCTATGGGGCATCATATGGTGGCATAATCTATGAAGCATCATATGGGGGCATAAAATCTATGGAGCATCATATGGGGGCATAAAATCTATGGAGCATATATGGTGGCATAAAATCTATGGGGCATCATATGGGCATAAAATCTATGGAGCATCATATGGGGCATAAAATCTATGGAGCATCATATGGGGGCATAAAATCTATGGAGCATCATATGGGGGCATAAAATCTATGGAGCATCATATGGCGGCATAATCTATGGGCATCATATGGCGGCATAATCTATGGAGCATCATATGGGGCATAAAATCTATGGAGCATCATATGGCGCATAATCTATGGAGCATCATATGGGGGCATAAATCTATGGAGCATCATATGGCGGCATAATCTATGGGCATCATATGGGCGGCATAAAATCTATGGAGCATCATATGGGGCATAATCTATGGAGCATCATATGGGGGCATAAAATCTATGGAGCATCATATGGCGGCATAATCTATGGGCATCATATGGGGGCATAATCTATGGGGCATCATATGGGGGCATAAAATCTATGGAGCATCATATGGGCATAAACTATGGAGCATCATATGGGGGCATAATCTATGGGGCATCATATGGGGCATAAAATCTATGGAGCATTATATGGGGGCATAATCTATGGAGCATCATATGGGGCATAAAATCTATGGAGCATCATATGGCGGCATAATCTATGGGGCATCATATGGCGGCATAATCTAGGGGGCATCATATGGCAGCATAATCTATGGGGCATCATATGGCGGCATAATCTTTGGAGCATCATATGGCGGCATAATCTAGGTGTCATGGAAATATATATGTATTCCATATATTCAAAGTATATTCATATATATGCATTCACAGTTAAGGGTATCCACACTAAACAACATCGCTAACGGGATCGCAAAAAAAACGTCACTATTTAGTGATCCCGTTAGCGATGTTGTTGTGTGCGGCATCTGCCCAGCGACGAGCTTCCTGCTGTGATCTCGCTCGTCGCTGGAATCGTTCCGGACCCTATTTTTCGTCGCTGGCGCCCCGCTGGTAAGTATATATCGCTAAGTGTGGCACCTTTTTTAGCGATTTAGCGTACTTTTGTACCGCTAAAGTCGTTAAGGAGATCGCTAACCGCGATAGCGTCCTAACGACATCGCTAAAATAGGTAGCCACTAGCGATATAGAAACAATCCCGCTAGCGATCTCATTAGTATGCGACGCTAACGAGATCGCTAGCGGGATTGTGTAGTGTGGCAGTACCTTTAGATAGATCTCACTTGCTAAAAATCCTGTGCTCCACATATCTATGCAAAAGCTGATGCCAGCTATAATCAGTCGTTTTAAACGACCCTGGCCTTCATAAGGAACAAGTACAGAGAGTTTTAATAGATATCTATTGTTTTCTTTACTAGTCATGCAAGAATGCTGGGGGCAAAGAACATAAACAATAAATCTGTCAACTTCAGCCCTTTTATCATAATTATCATAATTATCATACTTACACTAGAACAGCCAATAATCTAGCAGCTTTTAATTGTATGTTAAATTGACTAACCAGCCCCTTTTTGTAAACGTATAAAACCTTGAATGAATAATAAATGAGTAGTCTTGACGAACTGTTATACTAGACACTTCCGTTGTGGACAGTCCTCATTTCGTTCTGAGCGCTCAAAAAGACATTTAATAGAGAATTGGGAACGCACCAGCAAAACACTTCAGGATAGATTTATCCTAATTAAATTCCATAACAATGGGCATCATATGGGGCATAATCTATGGAGCATCATATGGGCATAAAATCTAGGAACATCATATGGCGGCATAATCTATGGAGCATCATATGGGGCATAAATCTATGGAGCTCATATGGGGCATAATCTATGGAGCATCATATGGCGGCATAATCATGGAGCATCATATGGCGGCATAATCTATGGAGCATCATATGGGGCATAAAATCTATGGAGCATCATATGGGGATATAAAATCTATGGAGCATCATATGCGGCATAATCTATGGAGCATCATAGGGGCATAAAATCTATGGAGCATCATATGGGGCATAAAATCTATGGTGCATCATATGATGGCATAAAATCTATGGAGCATCATATGGGGGCATAAATATGGAGCATCATATGGGGGCATAATCTATGGAGCATCATATGGGGCATAAAATCTATGGAGCATCATATGGGGGCATAAAATCTATGGAGCATCATATGGGGGCATAAAATCTATTGAGCATCATATGGCAGCATAATCTATGGAGCATCATATGCGGCATAATCTATGGAGCATCATATGGCGGCATAATCTGTGGAGCATCATATGGGACATAAAATATATGGAGCATCTTATGGGGGCATAACTTTTATGGAGCAGCATATTGGGCATATTATTCTATGGAGCATCTTATTTGGCCCATCATTAACTGTATACAGAATGCAATAATCTGCAATCAGAAATACAGTGTATATAAATATATATATGATTTCAATTAGTTTAAAAAATTTGTGACACATTCCCGTGAAGAAAGATAATTAAAATATACCAAAAAAAAAAAAAAAGTTACTAAATGTTTAATAGGTTAGAGTAGGGCCCTGCCAATAGAGTCTACCTTGTCGTGGTGGCGGCTTAAAAAAACTTTAGGTCAAAACAAAAGCTGATGGCTATGCATGTGATGTGGTGTTAATGTGTCATTGGTGAGGGCGTGGTGCAGAAGTGGAGTTTTTCCAAGAAAAGAGAGAGGGATTTTGGATGGTTCGCGTGGTGGAGAGGAGGTAGGGTGGAGGAAATGGGGTGGAGCCTGGGCGGAGTCTCTACGGGGCCCCAATAAATTTTGCCAGTATGGGGCCCCGAAATTCCTAGTGGCAGCCCTGACATTAGTAAGGGCTGTAATGCCCTGTTGGTGGCCCTGGTCCACCCCCAAAGTATAAACCCTCATAAGACGTCCACCCCCCAAGCATTACTCCCATCGGACGCCAATAAGCATAAACCTCCATCGGATATCCACCCCCCAGCATAAACCCCCATTGGACAACCACTCCCCCCAGCATAACCCCCATCGGAAAGCCACTCCCCCCAGCATAAACCCCCATCGGACAACCACTCCCCCCAGCATAAACCCCAATCGGACAACCACTCCCCCCCAGCATAAACCCCCATCGGACAACCACTCCCCCCCAGCATAAACCCCCATCGGACATCCACTCCCCCCCAGTATAAACCTCCATCGGACGTCCACTCCCCCCCAGCATAAACCCCATCGGACAGCCACTCCCCCAGCATAAACCCCCATCGGACAGCCACTCCCCCAGCATAAACCCCATCGGACAGCCATTCCCCCCCAGCATAAACCCCCATCGGACAGCCACTCTCCCAGCATAAACCCCGATCGGACAGCCACTCCCCCCCAGCATAAACCCCCATCGGATAGCCACTCCCCTCCAGCATAAACCCCATCGGACAGCCACTCACCCCCAGCATAAACCCCATCGGACAGCCACTCTCCCCCAGCATAAAACCCCATCGGACAGCCACTCCCCCCAGCATAAACCCCCATCGGACAGCCACTCCCCCCCTCCCAGCAAAAACTCACATCAGACGTCCACCCCCAAAGTATAAATCCTCATAAGACGTCCACCCCACAAGCATTACTCCCATCGGACGCCAATAAGCATAAACCCCCATCTGACGGCCACTCCCTCTCAGCATAAACCCCCATTGGACGGCCACTCCCCCAAGTATAATAATAATAATCTTTATTTATAAAGCGCCATCATATTCCGCAGCGCTTTACAGTTTAACAGTTTCAAAACACAAGTCATAAGTGACAACGTTAACAATACAATAATTAAAGCAAAATAAGACGACCCTGCTCGTGAGAGCTTACAATCTACAATGAGGTGGGGGAGATACAAAGTACAGATGTGTATATACAATGGTGCATTTACAATGATGTCCAGCCATCTTGAGGAGTGAGGGATGGATGGAGATAGTGAATGGGCTACACACACACACACTTACACATAGAATGACTTTGATTAGTGAATGGATAGCCGCTCTGAACAGATGTTTTTGAGGGAGCGCCTGAAACCATGCAAATTGTGGATAGTCCTAAATTTCTAGGGGTAAGCATTCCAGAGGATTGGCGCAGCGCGGGAGAAGTCTTGGAGTCGGGAGTGGAGGTACGGATTAGTGCAGAGGTTAGTCGAAGTCGTTTGCTGAGCGCAGCAGTCGGTTAGGCCGATAGAAATGAGGGAGGAGATGTAGGGGGGTGCTGCACTGTGAGAGCTTTGTGGGTGAGAACCAGTACTTTGAATGGATCCTATAATGAATGAGCAGCCAGTGTAAGGACTGGCGAAGTGCGGACGCTCCGAGTACCAATTAGCCAGATGATGACCTGGCTGCTGCATTAAGGATGGACTGGAGAGGGGATAGTCGAGTAATGGGGAGGCCAAGTAATAGAGCGTTGCAGTAGTCAAGGCGGGAGTGGATCAGGGTGACAGTGAGGGTTTTTTGTTGTTTCCATGGTGAGAAAAGGGCGGATTCTAGAGATGTTCTTTAGGTGTAGGCGGCAAGAGCGGGCAAGAGATTGTATATGGGAGGGAAGGAGAGATTGGTGTCAAACATAACACCCAGACAGCGAGCCTGCTGCCGGGGTGTTTATTATGGTGCCGCCCACGAGAGGGAATGTCAGATTTAGGGAGGTTAGTAGACGGTAGACGTAGAAGTAAAACCCTCAAAAGACGTCCACCCCCCAAGCATTACTCCCATGACCCCAATAAGCATAAACCTCCATCGGATATCCACCCCCCACATAAACCCCCATCGGACGGCCACCCCCCCCACCATACAAGGGAAGTTAGCGTGCACTCGGTCAAATATAGTCGAGGTGCTGGTATAATGGACTGGTAAGTCCAAGAATAGACTAGAAGATAGTTTACCGCACACATCAATTTGATTTTTTTGCAAAGGGAATATAATTTATATTTAGTGGACAATCAAAATAAGAGGCAAAACAAGAAACATAAAGCGACATTAGTATCAACGTTTCGGTTCGCCCGAACCTATTCATGAAGTCGCTGTGAAGCAAGAGAAACAGGATAAGTGACACGAAAAAAATACTAAAAATTATGATAACACAGAAAAGATGTCAGTATTGGTGATTTCAATGACATATCTCCAGAGAAAACAGAACACAATGATTGACACAAAAAAATATATACATATATATACATACAAATATACAAATATACATTTCTACACATTGATCCAGAAGGTACACTGGAGCTTAATGAACGAAAGCGAATTTAATTACCTTAGTCCTGAAAATTAGTAGATAGGTACACAGAGCAAGGTAAGTGCCCGAATATCAGGATAGCTGTAAGTGATAGTAATAGAGTTAAATCTATATAGTGACACTATATTAATCAGAAATTAAGCAGCTTAATACCTGTATCATGTGCCTAAGGAAGAGGCCTCAGTAGAAATCTGTAATAAGGTATGGTATGTCACTTAGTGTGATTGTGTATAGGGGAGTTTTTGGGGGGGCCCAAGCGGAGTGAAAGAGGTACCTGTCATTAAGGTCGTCTGGGAATAGCCCACAAAATGACGGAGGGAAATGCAATCCTGAAAAGATTAAATGGGACTATAATATATTGTGGTCTCATAGGAAGGTAACAGTGATAAGGCTTATATGGAGCATACCTGGCAGTCATTTCATATAGGAAGGGCCCAAAGGCAGGAATTGTTTCCAACCTGAAAGGTGAATAATGCGCTATTGTTAGGTGAATGCGCTTGTAGTTAATGGTCCGACCTCATATGCTGTTGTGGAGCCTACCTGGCTTGCGTTGAGCTGTGGTATGAGCGGCGCTCCCGCGCCTTGCTGTGGCTGGACTGCAATGTGGGCACATGGAGACGCTAGTTAAAGCGTCAAACCGGAAGTGAAACTCCCGGACCGGAAGTGACGCATCGCCAAGGGGACGTGAGCCCTGGAGATGTCGGACATGCGCAGTAGCACATTAGTGGAGGAAATGAGCCCAAGTGATGTAGGACATGCGCAGTGGCGTATTGGGATACTGACTTGCTCAAAATGGGTGAGGAAAGTATGTAACGTCATAAGGGGTGGTGGCAAGTGCAGGGCATGCGCTGTAATACAAAGTATGTGTCAAAATAGGACAAAGGGGCTGATAATGTAAAACGTTATAAAGTGGGCCCTAGAAGTGGAATCACTATGTAAAGAGGGATATTGTTTAGTTCTAAAATGAAGGCCTTGTTCAGAGTTAGGCTGGGGCAGAGATATTAAATACAGGGCTCTTTTGTATACATGAAAACTCGAAAAAAAAAAAAAAAAAATCTACTGAAAATAGAATAGAGACTAAATAATAAAAATGATAAAAATAAAAAATGAAAAAATAAATAAAAAAAAATAAAAAAATAAAGAATTAAAAATAAAAATCAATTCGCTAAGGACTAAGGGTCAAAGAGGTTGGGGACATATGGCAATACCCGGTTAAGGAGTAAACTCACCTGTGGGTGAAGAATTATCTGGTCTGTAAAAAAATTGGATAAGGTTCTTTATTTTTTATTTTTTCATTTTTTATTTTTACTCATTTTTATTATTTAGTCTCTATTCTAATTTTCAGTAATTTTTTTTTTTTTTTTTCGAGTTTTCATGTATACAAAAGAGCCCTGTATTTAATATCTCTGCCCCAGCCTAACTCTGAACAAGGCCTTCATTTTAGAACTAAACAATATCCCTCTTTACATAGTGATTCCACTTCTAGGGCCCACTTTATACAGTTTTAACCATTATCAGCCCCCTTTGTCCTATTTTGACACATACTTTGTATTACAGCGCATGCCCTGCACTTGCCACCACCCCTTATGACGTTACATACTTTCCTCACCCATTTCTGAGCAAAGTCAGTATCCCAATACGCCACTGCGCATGTCCTACATCACTTGGGCTCATTTCACTCCACCTAATGTGCTACTGCGCATGTCCGACATCTCCAGGGCTCACGTCCCCTTGGCGATGCGTCACTTCCGGTCCGGGAGTTTCACTTCCGGTTTGACGCTTTAACTAGCGTCCCCATGTGCCCACATTGCAGTCCAGCCACAGCAAGGCGCGGGAGCGCCGCTCATACCACAGCTCAACGCAAGCCAGGTAGGCTCCACAACAGCATATGAGGTCGGACACCATTAACTACAAGCCGCATTCACCTAACAATAGCGCATTATTCACCTTCAGGTTGGAAACAATTCCTGCCCTTTGGGCCCTTCCTATACGAACTGACTGCCAGGTATGCCCATATAAGCCTTATCACTGTTACCTTCCTATGAGACCACAATATATTATAGTCCAGCATTTAATCTTTTCAGGATTGCATTTCCCTCCGTCATTTTGTGGCTATTCCCAGACGACCTTAATGACAGGTACCTCTTTCACTCTGCTTGGGCCCCCCAAAAACTCCCTATACACAATCACACTAAGTGACATACCAATACCTTATTACAGATTTCTACTGAGGCCTCTTCCTTAAGGCACATGATACAGGTATTAAGCTGCCTTAATTTCTGATTAATATAGTGTCACTATATAGATTTAACTCTATTACTATCACTTACAGCTATCCTCGATATCGGGCACTTACCTTGCTCTGTGTACCTATCTACTAATTTTCCAGGACTAAGGTAATAAATTCGCTTTCGTTCATTAAGCTCCAGTGTACCTTCTGGATCAATGTGTAGAAATGTATATTTGTATATTTTGTATGTATATATATGTATATATTTTTTTGTGTCAATCATTGTGTTCTGTTTTCTCTGGAGATATGTCATTGAAATCACCAATACTGACATCTTTTCTGTGTTATCATAATTTTTAGTATTTTTTTCGTGTCACTATCCTGTTTCTCTTGCTTCAACAGCGACTTCATGAATAAGGTTCCGGCGAACCGAAACGTTGATACTAATGTCGCTTTATGTTTCTGTTTTGCCTCTATATTTTGATTGTCCACTAAATAAAATCTATATTCACTTGGCAAAAAAATCAAATTGAGTGTGCGGTAAACTACTTCTAGTCTATTCTTGGACTTACCAGTCCATTATACCAGCACCTCGACTATATTTGACCAGAGTGCACGCTAACTTACCCTTGTATACTGTTTGATATTGGCTGTAGCACCGGTCTTTCTCCCTGACTGTACTTATGTCTACTGACACATTTGCATATGATATTACTACCAGTACCATATCCTATCTAAGGTCACTGGCTCTAATGAGTTCTTGAAAAAACCCCATCCCATGAGCTTAAGACCAGGGACTACGAAAAAGAACGCGGAAATTAATTTCCCATGATCTGCATTGTATCACATTGGCAAATATCACAAGCAGAGTAAGATTCCTAGGGGACTAAGGATAATCTCCGACCAACCCTCTTCTCTGAGAACTCAGAATACTGTGAGAGATATAAAAATATCCTCAACAAATGTTCTTTGGATATTATTATTTTGACAATAGAATATCTCCAAAAATCCATAACCGAGACTAAACAAAACATACAGGCAATAGAGGCACAATTATCTGCTACTATCCCGGCCGCAGAGTGGAACGCACTAAAGATCAAGACAGACAAGATCCTATCTGAACATCAGAAAACGTTACAAAAAGGAAGCGCCAAAAATTTCAGCGTGATCTGGATGACTATTCCTTAATAGGATCTACAGATGGAGCGATACATCCGGCACCTGGCGCAGGCCTCAGTTTCGTCGAAACCAGGCTCATTCAGCTCAGGGAGCGACTCTTCTACTCACTCAGGAAGGAATCGTTTTTTATCCAGAGGCCGCAGGGGTGGACACATAGACCCACAAGGCGATCAAGGAGATCGAATGACTACCCGATCTCAGGTGAGAGAACGGATTTGGTGATCAACATTTCTGATTATCTTCTTTCCCCTGCGGAACTGTCGTTGTTACAGAAAGGACTCTCTTTCTGTCCAACCCCGAAGTGGGATGCATTACAATTCGACAAGGACTTGGAGAGATTCTATCGGACAATAAGACTGAAAACTCATTTGGGTCTCACACCGTCTTCCAATGATACAATACCACCACGAGACGTACCTATCCCTGACTGTCCATTTCGAATCTTGGCCTCCGTAATCGGAGCAGGTTTTCCGCCTCCACATGTCTATCATGCCACAGAAACTTTTATATCACTAGTTGATCGTGATATGAAATCATTGTCTCATCAAGCACAACTTGGCCTCTTTCCCCCACATCCCAACCTGACTACCTTGAAAGACAGGCCCTGAACACTCTCGGTAGCAATAGGGATATAATAATAAAACCAGCTGATAAAGGCGGAGCCATTGTTGTAATTGAACCGTAATGACTATATGAATGAGATTAATAGACAACTTTCTGATCAGGATACCTACCTCCCCATACCTAGTGACCCTGTCTTCGCCATTGCCAACAAGATCAAAAATCTACTTAAAATATACTATGATCGTAATATCATAGATCACAACGGTCACTTTCTAACAAACAGTCATCCCATTACACCTGTCTTTTACATTCTGCCAAAAGTCCACAAGTCACTTCATAATCCACCTGGCAAGACCCATTGTAGCCTCTACAGACTCGGTTTTATCACCATTATCCATAATTTGGAGAAAATTTTAACACCCTATATCAAACTAACCAGATCATACCTCCTGGACACGGACATTTTCTGAGAGTTATCCAACAATTGGGGCCCACAACCATCAGGCATGTCCTTGTAACGCTTGATGTGAACAGTTTGTATACGTCAATCACTCATGACAAAGGTATTGAGGCAGTTAAGACCCTTCTGGAAACATCAGATTTATCCACCGATTCAGTCCAATTGTGTCTGGATTTGTTACCACCTGGTACTGCTTGAGAAATTATTTTTGTACGAGATATCTACTATGTACAGAAGTGGTACCGCAATGGGAGCCAATGTCGCGCCCGCCTTGCAAATGCGTTCATGAACTCATTTGAACAAGCATAACGTATATCCCAGCGACCTTTTTATCCGACATGTACTTGGCTATCACCGTACATTGACGATATTTTCTTTATATGGACTGGCTCAACTACTACCCTACTAGAATTCCATGCATACCTTAATTCCATTTTTCCGAACTGCAATTCTCTTTGAACTATGACACTGAATCTATCCCTTCCTCGATACTAAGGTTTTTGCAAGATACACAGGGTAATCTATCAACTGACCTCTACAACAAACCAACTGATAGGAACAACCTTCTACACTATTCCAGCTGTCATCCTCGTTCAACCAGAAATAGCTTGCCAAGATCCCAACTGAGTAGAGTATGCAGGATTGTGTCTGATAAAGACATACTTGAAACCAGACTTGATACAATGGCACAGAAATTTAGGGACCGTCACTACCCTACACGGCTATTACAGGAGAAAAAACACGGGCTATTACACCACCTCCCCACGGCCACCTACCATTCCGAAAGAAAGGTGCCATTTGTACACTCTTTCCACCCTCTCATGCCAAAAGCCTATTCCATTATCAAAAAACACTGGCCCCTGCTATCCAGGGCGTACCCAAACATTGAGTCATTTGACGCACCGGTTTTTAATGTGCAAAAAAAGGGCTCCTAATGTTAGAGATAGGCTAGTTAAGGCGGATATAGGCAGTGCTCTTTCCACAAACAACCAAAGGCTCCTAGCCCCTAGGAAACACGGTACATTCCCGTGCTTAAATTGTGCGGCCTGTTCAAACGTCATCAGATCAGATCATCTCACACACACCCGAGACTGGCAAGTCTTTTCCGATAAAGGGTTTCTTTACCTGTAATTCTAATTTCGTAGTGTACCTTATCAAATGCCCGTGCGGTCTCCTATACATTGGGAGACTACCCAGCACTTAAAGACCGCATAGCCATCATAAATCCACTATCCGGTGTCAAAAAAACTGGCTTCCACTACCGGACCACTTCACCAAATTCAGACACTCGGTTGCTCAGATGAAATTTCAGGTCATAGAAGGTGTTCCAACGCCCAGGAGAGGTGGTGACCACGTCAAACTGTTAAAGCTTAGAGAAACTTATTGGATCCATAAGCTTGATACTTTAGCCCCCAGAGGATTAAATAGAGAAATAGATTTGCTATTATAATTATCCTTTACGCTATATTAACCTTATCCAATTTTTTTACAGACCAGATAATCTTCACCCACAGGTGAGTTTACTCCTTAACCGGGTATCTGCCATATGTCCCCAACCTCTTTGACCCTTTAGTCCTTAGCGAATTGATTTATTTTTAATTCTTTAATTTTTTATTTTTTTATTTATTTTATTTTTTCATTTTTTATTTTTTACTCATTTTTATTATTTAGTCTCTATTCTAATTTTCAGTAGATTTTTTTTTTTTTTTTCGAGTTTTCATGTATACAAAAGAGCCCTGTATTTAATATCTCTGCCCCAGCCTAACTCTGAACAAGGCCTTCATTTTAGAACTAAACAATATCCCTCTTTACATAGTGATTCCACTTCTAGGGCCCACTTATACAGTTTTACCATATCAGCCCCTTTGTCCTATTTTGACACATACTTTGTATTACAGCGCATGCCCTGCACTTGCCACCACCCCTTATGACGTTACATACTTTCCTCACCCATTTCTGAGCAAAGTCAGTATCCCAATACGCCACTGCGCATGTCCCTACATCACTGGGCTCATTTCACTCCACCTAAGTGCTACTGCGCAGTCCGACATCTCCAGGGCTCACGTCCCCTTGGCGATGCGTCACTTCCGGTCCGGAGTTTCACTTCCGGTTTGACGCTTTAACTAGCGTCTCCCATGTGCCCACATTGGCAGTCCACCACAGCAAGGCGCGGGAGCGCCGCTCATACCACAGCTCAACGCAAGCCAGGTAGGCTCCACAACAGCATATGAGGTCGACACCATTAACTACAAGCCGCATTCACCTAACAAAGCGCATTATCACCTTCAGGTTGGAAACAATTCCTGCCCTTTGGGCCCTTCCTATATGAACTGACTGCCAGGTATGCTCCATATAAGCCTTATCACTGTTACCTTCCTATGAGACCACAATATATTATAGTCCAGCATTTAATCTTTTCAGGATTGCATTTCCCTCCGTCATTTTGTGGGCTATTCCCAGACGACCTAATGACAGTACCTCTTCACTCCGCTTGGGCCCCCCCAAAAACTCCCCTATACACAATCACACTAAGTGACATACCAATACCTTATTACAGATTTCTACTGAGCCTCTTCCTTAAGGCACATGAACAGGTATTAAGCTGCCTTAATTTCTGATTAATATAGTGTCACTATATAGATTTAACTCTATTTACTATCACTTACAGCTATCCTCGATATTCGGGCACTTACCTTGCTCTGTGTACCTATCTACTAATTTTCCAGGACTAAGGGTAATAAATTCGCTTTCGTTCATTAAGCTCCAGTGTACCTTCTGGATCAATGTGTAGAAATGTATATTTGTATATTTGTATGTATATATATGTATATATTTTTTTGTGTCAATCATTGTGTTCTGTTTTTCTCTGGAGATATGTCATTGAAATCACCAATACTGACATCTTTTCTGTGTTATCATAATTTTAGTATTTTTTTCGTTCACTTATCCTGTTTCTCTTGCTTCACAGCGACTTCATGAATAAGGTTTCCGGCGAACCGAAACGTTGATACTAATGTCGCTTATGTTTCTTGTTTTGCTCTATATTTTGATTGTCCACTAAATAAAATCTATATTTCACTTTGCAAAAAAATCAAATTGAGTGTGCGGTAAACTATCTTCTAGTCTACCCCCCCCACCATAACTCCAACAACCAGACTCCACAAGCGTGCATTAACCCCCCTCAGGGCCCAAACAGACCCCACAAATGTGCATTACCCCCCCAGTGTCCAACCAGACCCAACAGTGCATTAATCCCCCATGTCCCAACAAGACCCCACAAGCGTGCATTAACCCCCCACGGGGCACAACCAGAACCCCACAACCATGTATTAACCCCCACTGGGGAACAACCAGACCCCACAACATGCATTAACCCCCCCGGGGCACAACCAGACCCCAGAACCGTGCAGTAACCCCCTAGGAGCACAATCAGACCCCACAAGCGTGCATTAACCCCACCAGGGTACATCCAGACCCTACACTGTGCATTAAGCCCCCCAGGCCCCAGGAGCTCAACCAGATCCCACAACCGTGAAATAACCCCCAAGGAGCACAATCAGACCTCACAAGCGTGCATTAACCCCTGGGAACCCAACCAGACCCCAAAACCGTGCATTAACCCTCCCGGGCACAACCAGACCCCACAACCGTGCATTAACCCCTCAACCGTGCATTAACGGGTTAATAGGTCACCTAGTCTGACGTCTCTATTTAAAGGGAAGGTGCCGCAATATTTTTTGTATCAAAAATATTGTTTATATAAATAATATTTTTATTGCAAACAAATTTTTTTACTTTAATATTTTTTTATTAATTATTTTTGCAGCCACTGGGGCTGCCATTTTGCTTTGCAGGAGTGTAAAGGGTATGCCACACTAACGAGATCGCTAGCGAGATCGCGCAAGCGACAGCGATTTATGATGCAGCAGCGATATCGTTAGCGACGTCGCTGTGTGTGACATGTAGCAGCGAGTGGGCCCCCCCGCGATGTCGCTGACGGCACGAATGGTTTGGGCGGTTTTTTATCGTTGGCGTCCCTCTGGCCATCGCTGTGTTTTAACCTTTTTTTGGGAACGATTGCTACCTCGTTGACACTCAATGTCAGCGGGGCAGACGGGAC
>JARQOD010011042.1:0-24963 GCA_033576555.1 Oophaga sylvatica
TTTGATGTATACATGGTGATGCAAAGGACTACCCTATGGCCAGAGTGGACATTGAAACTGCGCATGGTACTGAGTCCCATGAAGTCGGCGTCGTTCAGGACTTGTTGCACCCTATAATTATAGACCAGGATTTCTGTTTGTTTTGGGATCTGTGGGGAAAGGATTCTGAGGTCACTAGTGAGAATAGGGAACCAGTAAACCCTAATAAGGTACCGCCACACCCAGTGGCACATGGGTTTCCCTTTTGTGTCCTGGTAGGGTATAAGGAGGAAGTGTCCTCTATATCTGACATTCCGGAGTTAGGAGTGGCCGGTGAGAAATTTGGGACTGCCCAACATAGGGACCCAACTCTGAGGGGAACCTTCAACAATGTCACCGTCATTAATGGGGTTGCACAGGAGCCGGGGGCTGACACGAGAGTTCCCTATTTTATGATGAGTGTGGAGCTGTTGTACCGGGTCACGAAAATAAGGGAGGAGTTGGTGGAGCAGTTGATAATTCCAGGCCCCTATAGACGGAAGGTTTTGGACATGGCCCATTCACACATCTTGGGGGGACACCTAGGGGTGGAAAAAACACAGGAACGGGTTGTGCAGAGGTTCTACTGACCTGGGTGTCACCGTGAGATAGTAAACTATTGCAGGTCCTGCCCTACATGTCAGTTAACTGCCCCTACCTCTCATTTACGGAGCCCCCTTGTGCCATTGCCCATTATCGAAGTGCCATTCGAGAGAATTGCCATGGACTTGGTCGGTCCCCTAGTTAAATCAGCCTGGGGTTATCAGTATATATAAGTCATCCTGGATTATGCCACACACTATTCTGAGGCAATTCCCTTGAGAAATTCTTCCACGAAGAGTATAGCCCGCGAGTTGGTCCATGTGTTTTCCCGGACAGGTTTGCCGAAGGAGATCCTGACCGACCAGGGGACACCTTTTATGAGCAGTGATGAAGGAGTTGTGCAGGGTCCTGCAAATCTCCCAGTTGAGGACTCCGGTGTACCATCCTCAGTCAGATGGCCTTGTTGAGAGATTCAACAAGACACTAAAGAGCATGCTAAGAAAAGCCATAGAGAAAGACGGTAGAGACTGGGACTGTCTCTTACCATATCTGATGTTTTCCATCCGTGAAGTTCCACATGCCTCCACGGGGTTCTCGCCATTCGAGCTTCTGCATGGCCGACATCCGCGAGGTCTCCTGGATATAGCCAAGGAAACCTGGGAAGCCGAAGTCTCGCCCCACAGAAGCGTCATTGAGCATGTGGCACTGATGCAGCAGAGGATTGCAAAGGTGATGCAAATCGTGAAGGAACACCTCCGCCAGGCACAAGAAGCTCAGGCCAGGGTCTACAACTGGTCAGCCAGAGTGAGACAGTTCAATCCGGGAGACCGAGTTCTCGTGCTAGTTCCGACGGTGGAGAGCAAGTTTTTGGTCAAATGGCAAGGGCCATATGAGGTGGTGGAGAAGCTTGGTGAAGTAAACTATAGGATTCACCAACCAGGAAGATGGAAACCAAACCAGATCTACCATGTCAACCCCATCAAACCCTGGCAACATAGAGAGCCAGCGTTAACTTCGTGCTTGCTGGACAACCCAGAAGGTGAGGTTGAAGGGGTTATGAGAGCAGAGACACTATCGAAGGCCTAGAAACAGCAGTGTCGGGAATTTCTCCAGAAGAACAGGGACCTGTTTTCAGAGTTGCCGGGGTGCACGAAGGTCGTAGAGCAGTCCTGACAGAGCCACATGTGCGGGTGAATGTGAAGCCTTATCGAATCCCTGAGGCTCGTCGAGAAGTAATCTCCAAGGAGGTGGAGCATATATTGAAGCTCGGGGACATTGAAAATCCAAGAGCGGTTGGGCGAGCCCGATTGTCCTGGTCCCAATACCTGATGGTGAATGGAGGTTCTGCAATGACTATCGGAAGCTGAAAGAGGTCTCCAAGTTCGACACATATCCCATACCATGCGTTGATGAGCTCATCGAAAGACTTGGGCCCGCCAAGTACATAACCACCTTGGATTTGTCGAAGGAATATTGGCAGATCCCCATGGCCCAGGAAGCCAAGGAGAAGACAGCATTTCTACACCAGATGGATGCTTCCAGTATGTCCGGATGCTGTTTGACCTGCGGGGAGCTCCGGCGACATTCCAGAGGGCTATGGATAGAATCCTTGCACCTCATAAGCTATACGTCGCTGCGTACCTGGATGATATCGTTATCTTTAGCCCGGACTGGGAGAGTCATCTGGAAAAGGTCCAAGCAGTGTTTACAATAAACCCGAAGAAGTGTGCCTTGGGTAAAGAAGAAGCCAAGTACCTGGGATATGTAGTGGGTCATGGCGAAATAAAACCCCAAGTTAGTAAAATCGAGGCAATTCAAACATGGCCAAGACCGCTGTCCAAAAAGCAAATTAAAGCCTTCCTGGGGATTGTGGGATATTACAGGAGGTTCATCCCAAACTTCGCCACAGTGGCTGCACCTCAGACCGATCTTCTTAAAGGGACAAAATCAGTAATGGTTAGATGGTCCAAAGAGGCGGAGTCGGCCTTCCAAGAAATGAAAGGGGCTCTGTGTAAGCAACCCTTTCTGATGGCCCCGAACTTTAAGAAAGAGTTTATTCTTCAGACAGATGCCTCAGATGTCGAGTTAGGAGCAGTCCTTTCACAGGAGATACATGGGGAGGAGCATCCTGTCCTTTACCTGAGCAGGAAGCTATCTTCATGTGAAAGGAATTACGCAGTCGTAGAGAAGGAGTGCTTGCCCATAAAGTGGGCGGTGGACAACTTACTGTACTATCTGGTGGGACGTAAGTTTAGATTGATATCCGACCATGCCCCACTCCGATGGATGAGGGAAACAAAGGGTAGAAATGCTAGGGTCACCCGCTGGTTCCTAACCCTGCAGGACTTTAGTTTCCAGGTAGAACATAGGGCAGGGAAGCTACACGGTAATGCTGATGCCCTCTCAAGAATCCCTTGTCTAGTGGGAGAAAGTGCCAAGCCCCATGGCTTTAGGCAGAGGGGGGAGGTATGTAGCGTGGCTAAGGGTTTCCATAGTAGATGGGAGGTATGTGTCACAGAGATGGCTTGTCTCTGTGATGTAACCCGGAGAGTTTTCTTTATGCACGTAAGCACTATGGGGCCGGTTAATACACTTGGGTCCGGGTTACGGGCAGCACTGAGAGATGGGAGGGTCGGGCTGCCCATGTACCTCAGCCCTGGGTAGGGGCATCACCATACCTCTATGTGTTCTAGGACCTGTGGTGATGTCACTACCACATGACTAGTCATGTGATCTGTTCTTAGCTGGATATAGCTAATATAATGGAGGCTACGGCTTAACACATGATCTGTATGTGGGGAGGTGAAAGCCTCCTGTGTGTGTTGAGGCTCCAGGACCGAGCCTGAAGTATTGGACCTTTGTACTTTGTTTTGCCTGAGTTAAAGGCTATTTCTTTTCTGTTTTACTTGGTGGGTTTGAAAATCAGTAAACCCCATGGACTTTTTTAAGGAACGTGCCTCCTGATTGCCTCCCGTCGCACCTGAGCGAGTCCAATCCCTGCAATATATATACAGTACAGACCAAAAGTTTGGACACACCTTCTCATTCAAAGATTTTTCTGTATTTTCATGACTATGTAAATTGTAGAATCACACTGAAGGCATCAAAACTATGAAGTAACACATGTGGAATTATACAATACACTTTACAAAAAAGTTTGAAACAACTGAAAATATGTCTTATATTCTAGGTTCTTCAAAGTAGCCACCTTTTGCTTTGATTACTGCTTTTCGCGCAGAAAAAGTGAACGGATGGACACTACATGCCTGGTTCCCACCGTGAAGCATGGAGGAGGTGATGTGATTTGTAGGGGTGCTTTGCTGGTGACACTGTTGGGGATTTTTTCAAAATTGAAGGCATACTGAACCAGCATGGCTTCCACAGCATCTTGCAGTGGCATGCTATTCCATCCGGTTTGCGTTTAGTTGGACCATCATTTATTTTTCAACAGGAAAATGACCCCAAACACACCTCCAGATTGTGTAAGGGCTATTTGACAGAGAAGGAGAGTGATGGGGTGCTACGCCAGATGACCTGGCCTCCACAGTCTCCAGACCAGAACCAAATCGAGATGGTTTGAGGTGAGCTGGACCGCTCACCGCTTCAATTTTGAATAAATCCCCAACAGTGTCACCAGCAAAGCACCCCCACACCATCACACCACCTCCTCCATGCTTCACGGTGGGAACCAGGCATGTAGAGTCCATCTGTTCACCTTTTCTGTGTGCAAAGCAGTAATCAAAGCAAAAGTTGGCTACTTTGAAGAACCTAGAATATAAGACATATTTTCAGTTGTTTCACACTTTTTTGTAAAGTGTAATATATAATTCCACATGTGTTAATTCATAGTTTTGATGCCTTCAGTGTGAATGTACAATTTTCATAGTCATGAGAATACAGAAAAATCTTTGAATGAGAAGGTGTGTCCAAACTTTTGGTCTGTACTGTGTATATATATAATAGATATAATATAGTATATATAATATAGGTATAATTCCACATGTGTTAATTCATAGTTTTGATGCCTTCAGTATAGATATATATACACAGTGCAGACCAAAAGTTTGGACACACCTTCTCATTCAAAGATTTTTCTGTATTCTCATGACTATGAAAATTGTACATTCATACTGAAGGCATCAAAACTATGAATTAACACATGTGGAATTATATACTTAACAGAAAAGTGTGAAACAACTGAAAATATGTTTTATATTCTAGGTTCTTCAAAGTACTAGCCACCTTTTGCTTTGATTACTGCTTTGCACACTCTTGGCATTCTCTTGATGAGCTTCAAGAGGTAGTCACCGGAAATGGTTTTCACTTCACAGGTGTGCCCTGTCAGGTTTAATAATTGGGATTTCTGGTCTTATAAATGGGGTTGGGACCATCAGTTGTGTTGTGCAGAAGTTTTGTGGATACACAGCTGATAGTCCTACTGAATAGACTGTTAGAATGTGTATTATGGCAAGAAAAATGCAGCTAAGTAAAGGAAAACGAGTGGCCATCATTACTTTAAGAAATGAAGGTCAGTCAGTCCGAAAAATTGGGAAAACTTTGAAAGTGTCCCCAAGTGCAGTTGCAAAAACCATCAAGCGCTACAAAGAAATTGGCTCACATGAAGACCGCCCCAGGAAAGGAAGACCAAGAGTCACCTCTGCTTCTGAGGATAAGTTGATCCGAGTCACCAGCCTCAGAAATCGCAGGTTAACAGCAGCTCTGATTAGAGACCAGATCAATGCCACACAGAGTTCTAGCAGCAGACACATCTCTTCAACAACTGTTAAGAGGAGACTTTGTGCAGCAGGCCTTCATGGTAAAATAGCTGCTAGGAAACCACTGCAAAGGACAGGCAACAAGCAGAAGAGACTTGTTTGGGCTAAAGAACACAAGGAATGGACATTAGACCAGTGGAAATCTGTGCTTTGGTCTGATGAGTCCAAATTTAAGATCTTTGGTCCCAACCCCATTTATAAGGCAAGAAATCACACTTACTAAACCTGACAGGGCACACCTGTGAAGTGAAAACCATTTCCGGTGATTACCTCTTGAAGCTCATCAAGAGAATGCCAAGAGTGTGCAAAGCAGTAATCAAAGCAAAAGGTGGCTACTTTGAAGAACCTAGAAGATAAGACATGTTTTCAGTTGTTTCACACTTTTTTGTTAAGCATATAATTCCACATGTGTTAATTCATAGTTTTGATGCCTTCAGTGTGAATGCACAATTTTCATAGTCATGAAAATACAGAAAAATCTTTGAATGAGAAGGTGTGTCCAAACTTTTGGTCTGTACTGTGTATATTTATATGTGTCACAATGACATGTAATATATATAAGTAGTATAGGAACTGTAGTATTCGTCAAACTCAATTTGACAGGTCGACACGCCCCCTATCATTTTATCCGTCTCCCTGTCAGATTGATCCAGGTCGTCACGCCCTCTGGCTGAACTTTGCTCAGGCTGGGAAATCTGTGGCTGAACTTTGCTCAGGCTGTGAAATCTGGTCTGCTGGATTTTTATTCAGTGCCTTTGATTAGTCTGTGGAGTTTTTAGTGTATTAAAGGGTAGTTTTTAACTCCATCCGTAGATGTAAAGCTATTTTCTAGCAGAGAATGCCCTAACATGAACTGTAAAGGGTTTGTATTAGAAGCACCCAGTAAATGTCTGTATTAGAATCCATCAGTAAATGTAAAGCTATTTTCTAGCAGAGGAGAGAAACTTTTAAGGACCCAGTAATTGTATAAGGAGTTCTAGTTAAATACAGACTTCTGTATATAACTAGTATATAAGGATTTTAGTGAAATAAAGATGAATCTTGATTTTAATACTGTTGTTAGAAGTCTAAATATTTTTCTATCTACTGGCTAACATGGTACAAAGATATACATCTTTACTGCACCATAGAGGTAATTTATCTATGTGTGTGTTTCACACAGGACAAGTTCTGTGATCCGTCTTTTGTGTGGGAAAAGTCAACAATTTTTATTAAGGTCTAAAATACATTATCATGGATAAAAATCCAAAAGAGTGGGATATACAGCATGCAGAAAAAATAGCCAAATGCAGACAGGTGTGAATTACATTCAAATCAATATATAATAGTGCACATCGACATATCTTATATGTTATAGCGATAATAGACTAATCCGGGGCTATACAATAATAAACTCCATATATTTGTCCGTATATATGCAATCTATGTAACTCACAATATCCCCCAATAGGCAGACATATATGCACTATATATAGGATTATAAGTATCTCAATGAATCAGGTATATCAATAAAGTAACTTCTCCATCACAGTTGCTAATATAATGATGTTAGCATGCGAGTGCAGAGCTCACAATACATACTGTGCGTGCATATGAAGTCAATTAGCACATCCATATGAGGAGCTATATCAAAAAAGCAGCGCCATAGATGTGAGATCATACCTGAATGCTGCTTGGCACCCCTTGTGTTAGTCCTCATTTCTAACAGTGTTTTTCACAGATAGATCACTTCAAGAAAACTGTCCCGACAGTTCATCCCTATAGTGTAGTTTAATGTATCAAGGTGTGTGTACAAGGTTTGTGTTGTGTTAGAAGTCTAAATTTTTTTATCTACTGGCAGTGTTGACATGAATTGTCAGAATGAGTGAAGGTCGATGCTACGGTAATTCAGGCAAACAGTAAATAGTATTGCATTGTGTATAGTCAGTGGGATCTTTTAAAACCAACACATTTTATGTGTATTCTGATAGCAGTGCCCATAGAATGAGTGAAGGTCGATGCTATTGTGACATGTTAGAAACCACATATACTAAATAGCCCTGTATTGTGTCATGATCTGTAAGTACAATGAGAGAAGGTCGCATGCATTCATGAATTCATTTGTCTCTATTTACATGTAAATGTGTGTAAAGGGGAAAGTCATGGCGAGATTGAAATAAATTGAAAAAGGAAGCTTTTGCAGTATAAAATACAAATTTTATTAAGGTCTAAAATACATTATCATGAATAAAAATCCAAAAGAGTGGATATACAGCATGCAGAAAAAATAATGAAGTCAATTAGCACATCCATATGAGGAGCTATATTAAAAAAGCAGTTGTGTATAGTTGGCCAATCAAATATTAGTTTTCGTTCGCTACCACTGTCAACCATAGCAGCTCTCATGATGCTAGCTAATCACAGATGCTAATATAATGATGTTAGCATGCAAGTGCAGGGCTCACAATACATACTGTGCGTGCATATGAAGTCAATTAATCACAGATGCTAATATAATGATGTTAGCATGCAAGTGCAGGGCTCACAATACATACAGTGCGTGCATATGAAGTCAATAGCACATCCATATGAGGAGCTATATTAAAAAGCAGTTGTGTATAGTTGGCCAATCAAATATTAGTTATGCGTTCGCTACCACTGTCAACCATAGCAGCTCTCATGATGCTAGCTATTCTGATCAGCTTATCATATCAAACATGAAGCCTCTTTTTAACCCCTTCACAATAATGTACAGAGGAGTTTTTATGTTTTAATACTGATAGACATATCGTGAACTGACATATAGGGTCCATGTGAGACACCATATTTTCAACATTTTTGCTCCTTCACAGATTTATTTTACATTATTTTTTTTATTTTGCTTAAGGATCGTGTACAGAGGAGTTTTTATGTTTTAATACTGATAGACATATCGTGAACTGACATATAGGGTCCATGTGACACACCATATTTTTCAAATATTAGTTAAGCGTATATTTCACATTTTGCTCCTTCACAGATTTATTTTACATTAATTTTTATTTTGCTTAAGGATCGTGTACAAGGAGTTTTTTATGTTTTTAATACTGATAGACATATCGTGAACTGACATATAGGGTCCATGTGAGACACCATATTTTTCAAATATTAGTTAAGCGTATATTTCAACATTTTGGCTCCTTCACAGATTTATTTTACATTATTTTTTATTTTGCTTAAGGATCGTGTACAGAGGAGTTTTTATGTTTTAATACTGATAGACATATTGTGAACGGACATATTGGTCCATGTGAGACACCATATTTTCAACATTTTAGCTCCTTCACAGAATTATTTTGCATTATATATTTTTTTTTTTTTTATTTTGCTTAAGGATCGTGTACAGAGGAGTTTTTATGTTTTAATACTGATAGACATATTGTGAACTGACATATAGGGTCCTTGTGAGACATGCCTGGACAAGTCCGGGCATGTCTGGGCATGCCTGGACAAGTCCTGGTCCGGGACAGCCTTGGAAAAAACAATGCTGAAATTTAAAAACTATGTGCTGGCCGTTAACACGCGCACAGTCATCTAGAAAATATTGAGGCGAGTTGCTTCACAAACCTTCTCAAGGCATGTTGAATGTTAACGTTCCCGCTATGAGCTACACACATGACCAACTGTATAGCCTGGGATGCGTAGCGTTCTTGCAGCGCAGGCCTATTTTTAAAGACGCTAAGCCCCATCAGATATAAAAGACAGGCATGTTGGAGACGTGTCCCGGACTATTTTGGCACAGAACCACAACTATGCAACAATTTGACCAGCATTCAACAAAAATCGGGTACAAATTTTTTAACATACCCGTGTTTCGGACCCTCAGACCATGCCAGAAGCACTCTGTGCCATGTACTCTAACTTATAATATTCGATTTTGATCAGCATTCAACAAAAAATTGGGTGCTAACTTTTTAGCATACCTGTGTTTCTATAGCGAATACACGACCCCTACAGCGCATCCCTATAGTGTAGTTTAATGTAGGGGGCAAACAGATTATCGCTGGTGCTTGGAAAATACCACATTTCATAGATGGTGGTGATCCGCTGAATCATTTTTAAACATTTCAACGCCACTCAATGCACCCACAGCACACTTATGCTGTACCAGCACACCGCTGCAACAGTGCTTTTTAGCTAAAAAGACCCTTATTGCATCATTTTCATTATAGTACGACTGGTACATACCCACTCCTATGCAGCGATATTGAGTACCGTTCAACAAAAATCAGTACAAAACTTTTTAACATACCTGTGTTTCGGGCGCTCATGCCATACCAGAAGCACTCTGTGCCATGTACCATAGCCCATAATAATCGATCTTGATCAGTATTCAACAAAAAATTGGGTGCAAACTTTTTTAGCATAGCTTGGTTTCTGACTCCCATGTCGTACCAGAAAGACCTATTTTGGCACAGGCCTACACCTATGCAACGGTTTTGACCACTACTCAACAAAAATGGCTACAAACTTTTTAACATATCTGTGTTTCGGACTATCATGTCATAGCAAAGCACCCTGTGCCATGTACTCTAGACCATAATATTCGTTTTTGATCACCATTCAACAAAAAATTGAGGCATGTTGAGACGTGTCCCGGCCTATTTTGGCACATGACAAATGTTTCTGACTCTCATGTCATACCAGAAGCACCCTGTGCCATGTACTCTAACCATAATATTTCACAGCGGGTATTGGACCTCATAGCTTTGTTTTCTCAGCTATTAAAAAAAAAGTGTGGAAAACTGAAATCCCGCGGTCTGTGGTAATTAGTGAGAACCAATAGACAAATGGGGTATCGTCCACACACGAGACCACGACACCTCGGGCTATCACATTTACCACTAGTTTTCAAAAATCAGCTCCTTAACAATAAAGTAAGAATCGTAGCGTCCTGCATGTGGTCTATAAATGTATAGTTTGAAAATTTACCGTTGCTAAAGAACAGTAAAAAGTCGTGCGTACAACTATCAGCCCCCAAAACTCGCACCACTATCACAAACACAAATTGCCTACAGAGGCGCCCCGCGAGAATTTCTGTATGTGGTGTATCAAGAGGCTCCATGCCTTGACCGATTGTTTGCTCGTGAATGCTGCCATCTCCAGGGCATCATAGTTGTGTAAATGCGCTGGGGCACGTGTACGATCCCCTAGGTTGTAATGCGTGATCATTTAATTATTTTTCAATTCATAACCATACGTTCTCAGGCAGACAGGTTTATTTCACAGAAGTTGACTGTACAGTTGCATAATCTTTGTTTAAAATCATACATTTGCATAATTTTGTTTAAAATCGCACAGTTCTGCAATAATGTCGGGTGTTGGACACGCACTTATCAGTCTTTCATACGTGTCGCAGAAAGATTTTAGTCTGTTCTGCGAGAGTTTATTATGCACGTACTGTGCAGACATTCAAGAAACATTTTGGTGTGTTCACCAGTCCATACGGTTTTTGGTGTGTAAGGCGATCGACCATCATCCTTCTGCGTTCTTACTTACAACGCCGGCGCGATACCGCGCGTTTTCTTTGACGGTAAATGCATCGGCTGAATTGGCAGCTGCTGCTTCTGCGTTGCTATTTGCATATTCTGTAACTTGACACAGACGTATATTCTTAAGCCGACTACTCTCAGTATTCCCGGGGTGCTCGGTTGGCGCGTCGTTTTCTTCACGATCTGCGACACACCCGTGTGAAAGAGGCTCCGTTCTCACTTCCGTTCTGTTCTCAAATCCATAATTGCGCTGCTGCAAAACTCGCGAATGACGATCCTCCGTAACTAAAGAAAAGATACGTGGTGTTTAACCGCTAAGTGGGGGGAGATATAGGAAAGAACTACATGAGCCACTTGGCTCTGATTCAACGCGATATTTGTAAAGCTACTAGCACGATTATCTGTGAAACCGATGCATGATTGTTTGTATAAGTACACTATAGAGCGCCTAGACATATATACTTACAAGTATGCCCCGGGTGCTGATCTACAGAGAATGCTGAATTGCCAGACATCTCGCTGTTCGGACGCCGCCGTATGGGGTGTTTTCTCCCTCAAACTGCAACCTCACGGGCGATACTTTAGCAGCTGTAAATAAAAATAAAACATACATGAATGCGCACAACACATTCACAAAGCTAACTTGACACAGGTAAATAAAACTAGTTACCGCAAAATTTTTATCTGCGTGTATAAGTACACTATAGAACTGCGTAGACATATATGCTTACAAGTATGAGACGTGTAGTGTAGTTCAGAGATTGGTGAATTAAACGGTGTGGGAGGTGCTCGGGCGTTTTTCGTATGGTGTGTTTTCTTTTTTCAACTGCAGCCTCCTGCTCGTTAGTTTATTAACATCTGTAAATAAAATATAACTATTACTCGCCACAGAAATGATATCTACGCGGGCCACACCACAAAGCTAAATTCGCAAAGCTATCGTAACGGCACGAAAATAAAATATATCCACTAGTTATTGGGTGGCGTCACAGGGTACAGAGGGTACAAACAACATAGCACCCTGGTTTCATGGACCCGCTACCTTTCTATTCCAGAGCCGTGTGCTTAGCGAATCACCCCATCTTTTAGGAGCGTTGGAGGATTATAGTCCGGTTCTACGAACTCGACATCTGAATCTGGGGATCCTCAACGATCTCAACATCGGAAATTCGCGATGCACGAGCGGCCTAGTCGCCACAGGGTTTTCAACCGTCCAGTCCGCTACAGCTGTATCTGTATGAGAAAATGTTTAATTATTAAAACATGTCTACTAACGACCCAGTCACTAAAAAAAATTAACTGTATATTTTACGGCAGGCTATATTAATTATTAATTAATGTAAGTTATAAATTTCAGCTAGAGGTAATGATAGTGACGCTTAGGGTGTGAAATATTGTTTCAAGGGCTTAACCGGCAAAGGCCCTGTAAAACATTAATAGATTTTTTCTACCCCTCATTGACGAGGGCGGTTCCTCTGCTACCCCCAATAAATACAACCAGCCCCAAGGAACACACCACCGTAAGGCTCCAACCTCACAGACCACAACGCCGTCTGAACGGGGCTTAGTGAGTATTTTTCGGATTTCTTTCAATTTATTTAAGTCTGTGTAGTAAAAGCATGAATAGGTTACCCTTGTTTTCTAGTTGGTCTTTTAGAGCCTAAAATGCGATTTTATGTCTTTTGTTTCAGCTATATTTAAGTTTGTTAGGTTTGCATGAATAGGTTACCGGTTTTTTTATTGATCTTTAGAGCTAAAGTTTATTTTATGTCTTTTGTTAAATTTAAAAATTTAGTTTGTGTAGTTTTGCATGAATAGGTTAGCTGTTTTCATACTTGACCTTATTTGCTTTTAATTTTTAATGCGGAAACCTTTTTATCAGAGGAGTCCAAATTCTCGAGTTCAATATTCTGCTTTGCTTTCACCAAAATCGGGTAAATTTTACACCGTTATATGTACCGTTTGTGTCGGGTGTCGAGTCTGGCTTTGTATAATAACGATATATTTCTTCTTATTTAAGAAGAGGGAGTCCATTCAAATACTCCTACGAGAATCGGTTATTACGCAGAACCTTTAGAGAAGGCAACTCTGCTAGCGGGCGCCGAGCCCAAGTCTCACCAGTTGTCACAGGCAAGAAACCAAAAGCTATCAATGTTTTAAACCTATGTATCTAACGGGTAAACGTGGTAGCTGTAAATTTATAACGTCTACTTAATATTAATAATTAATATAGCCTCCCTAAAATCCATACAGTTAATTTTATTTAGCTGACTGGGTCGTTAGCTAGACATGTTTTAATAATTAAAATTTTCCATACGATACAGCTGTAGCGGACTGGACGGTTGAAACCCTGGGCGACTGAGCCGCTGTGCTCGCGATTCCGATGTTGAGATCGTTGAGGACCCCAGGATCAGATGTCGGAGTTCGTGAACCGGACTATAACCTCCCAACGCTCCTAAAAGAAGGGGTGATTCGCAAGCCACACGCTCTGGAATAGAAAAGGTAGCGGGTCCATGAAACCAGGGTGCTATTGTTTGTACCCTCTGTCCCTGTGACGCCACCAATAATAGGGATAATTTTATTTACGTGCGTTTCGTAGCTTTTGGGAAGTTTGCTTTGTGCGGTGGCCCGGTAGATTCATTTCTGGGCGGAATATTATATTTTATTTACAATGTTAAACAAACGAGCAGGAGGCTGCAGCTTGAAAAAAAAAAACACACCATACAAAACGCCCGAGCACCTCCACACCGTTAATTCACCAATCTCTGAACTACACTACACGTCTCATACTTTGTAAGCATTTTGGTCCTACGCAGTTCTAAGTGTACTTATACACGCAGAAAAAATTTCTGCGGTAAACTATTTTTATTTACCGTGTCCGTTGCTTTGTGAATTGTGTGCGCATTCATGTAAGTTATATTTTATTTTCAGTGCTAAAGATGCCCTGGGTTTGCAGTTTGGAGGGAGAAAAACAGCCCCATCGCGGCGCCGAACAGCAGATTCTGCAATTCAGCATTCTCTGTAGACAGCACCGGGGCATACTTGTAAGTATAATCAGGCCGCTTTATTGTACTTTAAAACAATCGCATCGGTTTCACAATAATCGGGCTAGTAGCTTTCAAATATCGCGTTGAATCAGAGCCAAGTGGCTCATGTAGTTCTTCCTATATTCCCCCACTTAGCGGTTAACAACCAGTATCTTTTCTTTAGTTACGGAGGACCCTCGCGGTTTTTGGCAGCGCAATTATGGTTTAGAACAGAACGGAAGGAGAAACGGACCTTCTTTCACCGGTGTGTCGCAGATGTGAAGAAAAGACGCGCCAACCGAGCACCCCGGGTACTGAAGTAGTCGGCTTAAGAATATACGCTTCAAGTTACAGAATCTGCAAAAGCAACGCAGAAGAGCAGCTCCAATCAGCCGATCATTACCTAAAGAAACGCGCGGTATCGCGCCGGCGTGAATAAAAGAGAAGGATGATGGCATGCCTTACACACCAACACCCGTATGGCTGGGAACACACCAAAAATGTTTCTTGACTGTCTGCACATACGTCCAAATAAACCTCGCAAACAGACTAAAATCTTTTCTGCGAACAGAAAGACTGATAATGCGTGCCAAACCCGACATTATCGCGAACTGTGCGATTTTTAAACAAAAATTATGCAAATGTATGATTTTTAAACAAGAATTATACAACTGTAATCAACTTCTGTGAAATAACCGTCTGCCAGAACATGGTTTGAATTAAAAATAATTAAAATGTTACGCATTCAACCAGGGATCAAATACACGTGCCCCGCCATTTTACCAATATGATGCCCCTGGAATGGCAGCAATTCCCGACAAACACGGTCAAGCAGGAGCCTCTTGATACACCACAACAAAATTCCGCGGGGCGCCTCTGTAGCAATAGGTTTGGAATGGTGCAGTTTTGGGGCGTAGTTTGTACCACGACTTTTTACGTTCTTTAGCAACGGTAAATTTTCAAACTATAATTTATAGACCACAATGCAGGGCTACGATTCTTACTTTATTGTTAAGGGCTGATTTTGAAAAAATGGTAAATGTGAAGCCCGAGGTGTCGGGTTCTGTGGACATACCCGATTTGTCTATATGGTTCTCACTAAATTCCAAAGACCGCGGGATTTTCAGTTTTCCACCTTTTTTTTTTAATAGCTGAGAAAACAAACTATGTAGGTCCAATACCCGCTGTGAAATATTATGGCTAGAGTCGGCAAGGGTCTTCTGGTATGACATAGAGTCAGAAACTTTGTCATGTGGCCAAAATAGGCCCGGGACCGCTCAACATGCCTCAATTTTTTGTTGAATGGGAAAAAACAAAATTATGGTCTAGAGTAATGGCCAGGGGTTCTGCTATGAATGATAGCCAAACACAGATTGTTAAAAAGTTTGTAGCCATTTTTTTTTGGAGGGTCAAAACCGTTGATAGGTGAGGCCGTCCAAAAAAGGTCTTTCTGGACACATATCAAAACACAGCTATGCTAAAAAAGTTTTGACCCAATTTTTTGTTGAAACTGACGATCGATTATTATGGGCTTGGTACATGGCACAGAGTGCTTTGGTAGGCATGAGCGCCCAAACACAGTAGTTAAAAAGTTTTGTACCTGATTTTTTTGAACGGTACTCAATATCGCGCATAGGAGTGGGTATGTACCGTCGTACATAATGAAAATGATGCAAAAAGGGTCTTTTTAGCAAAAAACACTAGTTGCAGCGGTTGCTGTACAGCATAATGTGCTGTGGGTGCATGAGTGGCGTGAAATGTTTAAAAAGATTCAGCGATCAAACCACTAGAAATGTGGTATTTTCCAAGCACCGATAATCTTTTGCCCCCTACATTAAAACACAATAGGGATGCCTTTTTGTAGGGGTCCGTGTATTCGCAAGAAACACAGGTAAGCTAAAAATTAGCACCCAAATTTTTTTTGAATGCTGACAAAATCGAATATTAAAGTTAGAGACAGGCCAGAGTCTTCTGGCATGGTCTGAGGGTCCGAAAACAGGGTATTAAAAAATTTGTACCCGTTTTTTGTTGAATGCTGGTCAAAATTGTTGCATGTTGTGGTTCTGTGCCAAAATTCCGGGACACTCCACATGCCGTCTTTTTTATATCGATGGGGCACGCTTTAAAAATAGGCCTCGCTGCAAGAACGCTACGCATCCCAGGCTATCATTGGTCATGTGTGTAGCTCATAGCGGGGGAACCTTTAACATTCAACATGCCTTGAGAGGGTTTTGAAGCAACTCGCTCAATATTTTCTAATGACTGGCCGTGTTAACGCCAGCACATAGTTTTTAAATTTGCATTGTTTTTTCCAACTGCCCCGTGACCAGGCTTGTCCCAGGATGCCCGACATCCCGGACTTGTCCAGGCAGTCTCACAAGGACCCATATCAGTTCACAATATTCTATCTATTAAAAACATAAAAACCCTCGTACACACCTTAAGCAAAATAAAAAAAAAAAAAAATATAATGCAAAATAATTCTGTGAAGGACTAAAATGTTGAAAATAGGTGTCTAATGGACCCAAATTCCGTTCACAATATGTCTACATATAAAACATAAAAAACTCCTCTGTACACGATCCTTAAGCAAAATAAAAAAATAATGAAAATAATCTGTGAAGGAGCAAAATGTTGAAATAAAACGCTTAACTAATATTTGAAAATATGGTTCTCACATGGACCCTATAGTCATCACAAATTTTTCTACAGTATTTAACCCCTCTTGACATTAGACGTATATCCCCGTCCATAAAACCCGTGCCATTCTGACCATGACGGGATAGTACGATAGGCGATTACGCGCTCCCCGAGGGAGCGCAGCAATCGCCCGCCGGGTGGGCACTGATTTCACAGCTGACCCCGGACTGTGTGTCAGGAGCGGTCACGGACCGCTCCCGCCATTAACCCCTTTTTCACACCGGATCAAACATGATCGCGGTTTTTTACGGGGGCACAGGGGAGGATCGGCAGTGGGGGGCCTCCCGCGCGCCCCCTGGACCCTCAGAGCAGCGCGATGTGATGCGCTGTTTCTGGGTTCCTCCCCCCAGGACCCGGATCCAAGTGGCGCTGGGGTCCTGGGGGAGGCGGCTTCCTCGGCCTGCCGAGGCGGCCTGGAAGCCGCGCATGCCTACGATCGCTGGTGTGACAAAATGCTGTGCAACTGTCAAACCACGATTGATAAATACAGTAGTCCCACCCTGGGACAAAGTAAAAAGGTAAAAAAGTAAAAATAACATGTTAAAAAAAAATCCAAAAAAAAAAAAAAATATTCCCCATAAATTCATTACTATTGTAAATAAAAAAATAAAACAAAAAAGTCAATTTAAAGGTATCGCCGGTCCGAACACCCCCCTATAAAATGTCCCCTAGTTAACCCCTTTTGTGAACCCCTTAAAAAATAAAAAAAAAAAACGAAGCAAAAATCAGTCTTTATATCTCCGCTGAAAAAAAGTGGAATAACACGCGATCAAAAAGCGGATAAAAATAAACGGGGACCGTGAAAACGTCATCTTGTTCCCGCAAAAAACAGCCGTCACACAGCATCATCAAAAAAAATAAAAAGTTATAGTCCAGAATAAAGCGAGCAAAAATAATTATTTTTAATATAAAATTGTTTTTATTCTATAAAAGCGCGAAAAAAAAAAAAATGATATAAATGAGGTAACGCCATAATCTACTTACCCAAGAAAAAATGCTTTATCAATTTTACCACACCGGAACAATAAAAACGCCTCCCCAAAAGAAATTCATGATTGCGATTTTTGTTATTCTAACCCCCAAAAACAAATAAAAACATCAAAAAATGTCACGTGCTCAAAAAGGGGACCCAAAAAAGGTCACCTCGCCGAAAAAAATTAAAAACCTCAATACTCGGGGGGCCAAAATAGCAAAAATTATAGCTCCAAAATTTGGGATGCAAAAAACTACTTTTTGCAAAAAAAAAGCGTCTTTGCTGACAGCTGCCAATCAAAAAAACCCTATAAATAGTAAATCAAACCCCCCTTTATCACCCCCTTAGTTAGGAAAAAAATAAATAAAAAAAATGTTTTTTTCCTTTTTTCCATTGGGGGTTGGGTTAGGTTTGGGGTAAAGTTAGGGTTGGCGCTAAATTAGATTGGGGTTTAGGTTTGGTTGGGGTTTGGTTTTGGGGGTTTGGGTTGGGGCGGGGGAAGGGGGGTTTTTTGGGGGAGGGTTGGAGTTAAAATTTGGGGGTTTCCCTTTTAGGACATCAGGGCTTCCAAATGTGACATGCTTGATCCCTTCCCCCAAATTCTGCTTTGAAAAAGTCAAACGGTTTTTCCTTCACTTCTGAGCTTGCATGCGTCCAAAAAGTAGTTTTCCCACTATGGGGTATCAGGGACTCTGGACCCCAAATTTATTGTAAAAATTTTCCTTTTTTCTTTTTACCCTTGGGAAAAAAAAAAAACTGGGGGCGAAAATTTTATTTTTGAAAAAAAAAAAAGATTTTTTTGTTTTTTTCGGCTGTACATTTAAACTTCGTGAAGCATTTGGGGGTTCATAGCCTCACCCCACATCTAAAAAGCCCTGGGGGGGCATTTCCAAAAGGGGGGCACTTTTGGGGATTTCCCCCTGTTTTGGCGCATCAGGGCTCCCAAATGCGACAGACCCCCAACCATTTCCTAAAGTCTGCAATCCAAAAAGCACTACTTCCCTTTCCGAGCCCTGAATGCGCCCATAAGAGTTTTCCCCCACATTTGGGTTCAGCGTACCAGGAAAATTGGCAAAACTTTGGGGTCCAATTTTTCCCGTTACCCTTTGGGAAAAAAAAAAAAATTTGGGGGGGAAAAAATCATTTTTTTTAAAAAAAAAAAGGATTTTTTTTTTTACGGTTCTTTTAAACTTCTGTAAGCACTTCGGGGTTAAAGTGCCACCAAACATCTAGAAAGTTCCTTTGGGGTCATTTCCAAAATGGGGTCACTTTTGGGGGGTTTCCAAAAGTTTATGTACAGGGGCCTCCAAATGCGACATGACGCCCCCGACCATTCCATCAAAAACTGCAAAACCCAAAAAGCACTACTTCCCCCCTTCCCCAGCCCTGACGTGCACCCCCACAGTGTTTTTCCCTAAAATGGGTTCAGCGTACTCAGGAAAATTGGAAAACAACTTTTGGTTCCAATTTCTTCTTTACCCGGGAAAAAAAAAAATATTGGGGGCGAAAAAATATTTTTGTAAAAAAAAAAAGGATTTTTTTTTAAGGCTGTACGTTATAAACTTTAGTGAAACCCTGGGGTTTTAAAAATTCTCCCACACACTAAAAATTTTCCTTGGGGGTCTAGTTTCCAAAAGGTTTTCATTTGTGGGGGGTTTTCCAAATGTTTAGGCAATCGGGGGCTCTCCAAAACACATGGCTCCGGGGGAATTCGCTTTGAAAAGTGAGAGGCGCTCCTTCCCCTCCAAACTCTCCATCCCCCAAACAGTGGATCCCCCCCCCATTGGGGTATCGTGTCTCGGACAAATTGCACAATATTTTTGGAGTCTTTTTACCCTTGGAAAAAAAAAAACGGGTGAAAAGATCATTTTTGTGGAAAAAAATGATTTTAAATTTTAGGGGTCTCGTTAAAACTTGTTAAAAACACTTGAGGGTTCAATTGCTCACCAAAAATTAGATAAGTTCCTTAGGGGGTCTAGTTTTCCCCAAATTGGGGGATTTGGGGGGTTTCCCTGTTTAGGCACATCGGGGCCTCCAAATGCAACATGGGTCCAATCTCATTCCAGCCAATTTTGGTTGGAAAATCCCCAAAGGTGTCCTTCCCTTCCAGCTCTGCCTGCGCCCCCAAAAGTGGTTCCCCCCCACATATGGGGCATCACGTACTAGGACAAATTGGCAACCCCAAATTTTTGGCCAATTTCTCCTGAACCCTTGGGAAAAAAAAAAATTAGTGACTAAAAGATAATTTTTGTGGGAAAAAAATAGGATTTTTTTTTTCTGCCGGGGTTAAAACTGTGGAAGCATTTTGGGGGGTTAAAGTGCCCCCCCAAAGATCTAGATAATTCCTTTGGGGCTAGTTTCCAAAATGGGGCACTTGTGGGGGATTTCCCTGTTTAGGCTCATCTGGGCACTAAAAGGAACATGACCCCCAAAAAACGTCTGCTTTCCCAAAAAAACGTTACTTTTTCCTTTTTCCAAGCCCGCCGGCGCCCAAAAAAAACAGTTTTCCACCCCCCATATGGGGTATCACGTCCGGAAAAATTGGAAAAAAAATTTTGGGGCCAATTTTGGGAAAAAATTCAAAAATTTTGGGACAAAAAATCATTTTTGGGAAATTTTTTTTTTTTTTTTTCACACCCAGGTTTTATAAACTTTTTAAAACCCTTTGGGGGGTTCAAATGGCCACAACAATCTAGAAAGACCTTAGGGGGTTATTTTCCCAAAAATGGTGTAAATTGGGGGGGGTTTTCCACTGTTTAGGGCGCATCGGGGGTTCCCAAGCGCACATGGCTCCAATCCAACTCCACCAATTTTTTTTTGAAAAGTAAAAGGGGTGTCCTTCCCTTACGCTCTGCCGTGCCCAAAAAGGGGGGGTTTTTTTCCCCCCCAAAATGGGGGGTATTGGCGTACCAGGAGAAATGCAAAAAACCCTTTCTGTCCATTTTCCTTTTACCCTTGTGAAAATAAAAAAAAATTTTTTTTTTAAAAGATCTTTTTTGCTTAAAAATTAAAATTCATTTTTTTCCTTCCAGTTGCTTTTTTTTTCCGTGAAGCACCAAAAGGTTAAAAACTTTTTGAATTGGGTTTTTTATCCCCTTAGGGGGGCAGTTTTAAAAATTTTCACTTTTGGGTATTTTTTGCCATATAGACCCCTCAAAGTGCTTAAAAAGTGAGGTGGTCCCTAAAAAAAATGGCTTTTTTAAATTTTTTTTAAAAATGGGAAACGCTGGTCAACTTTTAACCCTTAAACTTCCAAAAAAAAAAAAAAATTTTATTCCAAAATTGTGCTGATGAAAAAAGACATGTGGGGAAAGTTTTCTTAAAATTTGGTGCAATTTCTCTGTTTTAAGGGGAAAAAAAAATTCAAAGTTTGAAAATTAAAAAAAATTTTAAAATTTTCGCCATATTTGGTTTTTTTCAAAAAAAAACGCAAGTTATGGGGAAGAAATTTTTCCCCACTAACATGAATACAATATGTCACGGAAAACTTTCTCAAAACGCGAAGTCCGTTAAGCGTTCCGGAGTTATAACCCATAAAGAACAGTGGTAAAATTTTTAAAAAAATTTCCCCCGGTCTTTTAACTGCAAACCACCCTTGGGGGTAAAGGGGGGTTTAAAACATAAAAACTCCCTTACACGACCTTAAGAAAAAAAAAAAATAATGTAATAAATCTGTGAAGGAGCAAAATTTTAAAATTACGCTAACTAATATTTGAAAAATAGGGTGTCACAGGACCCAATGTCATTTCACGATAGTCTATCAGTTTAAAAAACAAAAAACTCCCCTGAAGACCTTAAAAAAAAAAAAAAAAAATTAAAAAAAATTTCTGTGAAGGAGAAAAAAAATTTTGAAAATATGGTGTCCACATGACCCTTAGTCAGTTCACATATGCATCGTTTTTAAAAAAAAAAACCCCTGTACTTATTGGAAGGGTTTTTTAAAAGAGGCTATTTTTTATATGATAACTGATAAATGCTGCTCATGAGAGTGCAATGGTTGACAGTGGTAGCGAACGATAACTAAATTTTTTTTGGCCAACTATACAAACGTTTTTTTTAAATAAAATCCCATAAAATGTTCTAATTGACTTCAAGCCGCACTGTATTATTGTGAGCCCTGCACTTCAGCTAACATCATTTATTAGCATCTTGATTTTGACTTCATTCAGCACAGTATGTTTGTGAGCCCTGCACTTGCAGCTAAATCATTTTAAATTTGCATCTGTGATTAGCGCATCATGAGAGCTGTAGGGGTTTACAGGGGGTTTGCGAACGCATAACAAAAAATTTAAAAGGCCAACATACACAAGCTTTTTAATATAGCTCCTCATATGGATGTCAATTTTACTTCATTATTTTTCTGCATGTGTATATCCCCTCTTTGGATTTTTTTTTCAGAAATGTATTTTAGCCTTTTTAAAAAAATTTTTATTTTATACTGCAAAAGCTTCCTTTTTTTTAATTTATCAATCTCGCCATGACTTTCCCTTTTCCACTTTTTATGAAATTGAGACAAATGAATTCATGAATGCATCCCCTTCTTTTTGTATTTCAGACATGACACAATACGGGGATTTTTTATATGTGGTTTTAACATGTCCCAATAGCATCGACCTTCACTCATTCTATGGCATGCATCAAATACAAAAATGGGGTTTTTTAAAAGACCCATGATATACACAATGCATACTTTTTTCTGTTTGCTAATTTTCCTACATCAAAACCCTTTACTCTTCGCAATTCATGTCAACACGCCATAATAAAAAAATTAGACTTTAACCAACACAAACCCCTTTACACACACCCCTTATACATTAAACTAACATAGGGATGAACTGTCGGGACAGTTTTTTGAAGTGATCATCGTAAAAAAAAGTTTTAAATGAGGCTATACACAAGGGGGGCCAAGCAGCATTCAGGGAGATTCACATCTAGGCCTCTTTTTTTTTATAGTCCTCATATGGATGTGCTTTTAATTTTCTTCATATGCACGCACAGTTGTATTTAGCTCTGCACCGCTGCTAACACATTAATTACAACGTGATGGAGAATTTTTTTTATTGATATACCTATTTTTTGGGGACTTTTTAAACCTATATATAGTGCATTATGTCGCCATTGGGGATATTTTGAGTTAATAATTTTTAAAAAAGGACAAATATATGGAGTTTTTTTATTGATAGCCCCGGGTTAGTCTATTATCGTATAACATAAAGATAGTCGATTGAATTATATATGATTGAATGTAAATTTAAAAACCCCGCTGCATTTTTGGGTTTTTTTTGCATGCTGTAACCCCCCCTCTTTTGGGATTTTTATCCATGAAAGTTTTTTAGCCTTTTAAAAAAAATTGTTGATTTTTTCCCCCCCAAAAGAGGGGGCACAGAACTTGTCCTGTGTGAAACACACACATCCGGGTTTTTTCCCCCCGATAGTAAGACATGTCTTACTTTTTTTTTACCCCAAAAACCCCACATGTCTTACTTTCGGGGGATGTTTTAAAAATTTAAAAAAAAATTACCTGTATCTAACCCGTTGATACAGTACCACCTGCGTATTTAACCAGTGTGACACCTGCTGATACCCCTGGGTTACATACCGCAGATGCCCCAGTATCCCCGTGTATAGTTTTTTGATGTATGATTACTGTTATACGCCCGCGTCTCCATCAACCCGAAAAACTCACCGCCGCCTTTTCCCCCACGGGTCCGGCTCCCTCAGCCGCGGGTCCGCCGTCCCCGTGCTCCTTCGCGCCCAGCCCCCGGGTGAAGTTCTCGCGCGCTTTTTTTAAAATTTTTTCTTGGTCCCGAAACTCATCAGTTGGTCCTCCGTGCCGAGGCCCGGGAGAGAACTGTCTATCACTGCAGCCTCCGTCACGTGAGGACCAAGTATGATTTTTTGGGACCAAGAAAAATTTTTAAATTAACGCGCGAGAATTTTAGCCCACTGCGGGCGAACGGAGCGCGGGGGACGGGGGGGGCCCGCGGGGCAGGGGGCCGGAGCCCGGGGGGGAAGGGGGCAAAAAAAAAAATCAGCTGATTTTTTGGGGGTAGATGAACGCGGCGACGGGGGAAGGGGGCGGGCGACGTGGGAGGAACGCGCCATTATGAAGGAGGGGCAAACCCCCGTGTTTTCCCAAAAATAAAATAGTCTTACTTTCGGGGTACGGCTTTATTACCGACCCCCCTAAAAACCCCCCATGTCTTACAATCGGGGGGTTTACTATCGGGGAAAAACGGGAAAAATTTACCTCTATGGTGCAGAAAAGTATATCTTTGTACCATGTTAGCCATAGATAGAAAAAAATTGACTTCTAACAAAAATAAAAACAAGATTCACTCTTTTTTTTCACTAAAAAACCTTTTACTAGTTATATACAGGGGAATCTGTATTTAACTAGAACTCCTTTAAAAATTACGGTCCTTAAAATTTTCCTCCCTGCAGAAAAAAGTTTAAATTTTGAGGTTCTAATACAGACATTTACTGGGTGCTTCTAAAAAACCCTTTACAGTTCATGTTAGGGAATTTTTGCAGAAAATAGCTTTACATCACGGATGGAGTTAAAATACCCTTTTTAAACACTAAAAATCCCAGACTAATCAAAGGCACTGAATAAAAAACCCAGACCAATTTCACAGCCTGACAAATTTGCCACAATTTTTCCCCGCCCGGGCAAATTCAGCAGGGCGTGACGACCTGGAACAATCTGACAGGAACGGATAAAATGAAGGGGGGTGTCGACCTGTCAAATTTTGTTTGACGAAAAATACAGTTCCTATACTACTTATATAATATATATATATTAAATATATATATATGTATCTAGTGTGTATATTATTCTTTTTCCCTTTATTAAACATGTCATGTGTTTACAGAAGCGCACTGAATTGCTGGTTTTCTAAAAGGGGACCGTGGTATTTTCGCAAGTCACGCGTGTGGTCCGTGTTTAATTTTTATTTTTTTCGCCCCCCCCCAGACTTGCATTGGCGATTTCCGGCCAATATACGGGGCAAATTGCAGCAAGCTGCGATTTCCTCGCACTATAAAACGCTAGAAAAAAATCGGGGGATGGAGCTGCCCCATAGATTAAATTGGTCCGAGTGCAATGCATTTTTTTTCTCGCATTGCCCGCCGTTTTCTTCTATGTGACCCGGCCTAATCAGAGTGGGGGAATGTTCCAAAAAAAGGGGCGAGATTCTTTCCCCAGCTTTCGACCTCAGGGGGCTGAGCAGGGACTGCCTGTACGGGGGTGAGGAGGAACCGAGCACTTGCTCAACTGGAGGAGCCGCAAGGGGGTCTCCAAGTGAAATCTTTGCTTTGAGGTTCAGTACGATAGACACGCATTTTTGGTTTTTGGAGGGATTCGGGAAGTAGCCGCCCACCCCCCCCAAAAAATGCAAGATGTCAGTGAAAGTAAA
>JARQOD010011043.1:0-24959 GCA_033576555.1 Oophaga sylvatica
TAGGGGAGGGTTTGGTGGGGGGGGGAAAGGGAAAAGGTTTTTTTGGGGGGGAAGGGGGTTTTTCGGTGGGGGTGGGGCGGCCTTTTTGGAGGGGGGGGGGGGTGTTTCAAGGTTTGGGTTTGGGTTGGCCTTTTTTTTTGGGAGGGGGGGGTGTTGGTGGGGGGGGGATTTAAAGGGGGGGGGGGGGGAAAATTGGTGGGGTTTTTAGGGGGGGGTTTTGGGGGGGGGCCCTTTAAAAGTGGGGGGGGGGGGAAAACAATAGGGGAATTAAAAGGGGGTGGAGGGGGGGCCCCCCCCTTAATACAGGGGGAGGGGGGGCGGGGCTTAAAAATGGGAGGGGGGACCCCTTTAAAAGGTTGGGGGGGGGAAAAAATTTAAAAAATGGAGGGGGGGCCCAAAAAGGAAAGAACAAATTAAAAAGGGGGGGGGGGCAGTTAAAAAGGGGGGCGGCCCTTTTAAAAATGGGGGGTGGGGTTTTTTTGGGGGGGGGGGGGGGACCTTCAAAATTTACGGTTTTTCGGGGGAGGGGACGGAATTTTTAAAAAGGGGGGGGAGGGCCTTTAAAAAAGGGGAAAAAAAGGTTTTTAAAAAAAATTTAAAAGGGGGGGGGTTTTTTGGGGGCCCGGGAAAAGGGGGGGGGGGGCCTTTTAAAAGGGGGGAGGGGGAGGGGGGGTACCCCAAAACCCGGGGGGGGGGGGGGGCCATAACAAAGGGGGGGGGTGGGGGGAAAAAAAGTTACAGGGGAAGGGTCACCAATTAAAAGGGGGGGGGGGGGGGGGGGGGGGGAGCCAGCCAGGGGGGGGGGGGGGGAGCAAAAAATTAAAGATGGGAGGGGGAGGGGTTTAAAAAGGGGGAGGGGGGAAGGGGGAAAAAAAAAAGGATGGGAAAGGGGGGGCCGTTTGGGGGGGGGGGGAGGGGGGGGGAGGGGGTTTTTTTTTTTTGGGGGGGGGGGGGGGGGGTTTTGGGGGGGGGGGAAAAAGGGGGGGGGGGTTCCCCCCTATTCGGATGGGGGGGTGGGGGGGCCCATTTCAAGGGTGGGGAGGGGGCCCCCCCCCCTTATACAAGGATGGGGGGGGGGCGGGGGCCTGCTTAGGGGGGGGGGGGGTGGGACGGAGCCAATATCAAGGATGGGGGGGTGGGGGACCATGCTAAAAACAAAAAGGGTTAACCCCCCCCCAACAACAAAAAAGCAAATCCCCTTGCAAACAAAGGATGGGGGTTTTTGGGGGGTGGGGGGCCTTAAAGGTTGGGGGGGGGAGTGGGGAGTGGCCATGATACAAGGGGGGGGGGGGGAGGGGGGGAGGGGTTAATACAAAAGAATTTGGGGAGGGGGTGGGGGGTGGGCCATGTTTACAGGGGTGGGGGGGGGGATGGGGATCTTTTAACCCCGGTGGGGGTGGGGGCAGCCATATATCAGGAAAGGATGGTGGACAGAGCCCAAATTTTTAAAAGGATGGGGGGTGGAGTGGGCCCTGTAAACAAATGGGGGGGGGGGACAGCCCTGCATACAAGGATGGGGGTGGGGTCCTTTATAAAGGGGGGGGGGGGCCCTCATAAAAGGGGGGGAAAAAAAGGGGCTTTATACAAGGGAGGGGGGCAGGCCTTTAACAAGGGGGGGAAGGGGCCTTGTATAAAAGGGGGCAGGCCTTGATCAAGGGGGGGAGCAGACCATCATACAAGGGTGGGGGGGCAAGGCCAATGTTTTTTTTTTTTTTTTTTTAACAAGGTTTGGGGGCCCAGTATACAAGGGGTGACGGGGGGGCCTTGTATTTTCAAGGGGGGGGAGCGGAGCCATGTAACAGGGGGGGTCGGAGCCCTTTTTTTCAAGGGGATTTACATTCACATTATAAAAATTAAATTGAGTTTGCAAACATAAACACAACCCTTCCTTGCCCCCCCCCCCCTTTTTTTTTTTACCAAACCCCCCCCCCTCCACACCTCCCATCCCCCCCCTGCGGGAGGAAAAGGGGTTTCTTGAACCGGTCCCCGGGCCAAAAAAATTTGGGGGCCATTGGCCTAAAAACCCTGGGAAACCCCCCCCAAATGACCCCCTTTTTTAAACAACCCCCAAAAAACTTTAATTTGGGGGGTGGCCCCTTTGAACCCCAAGTGTTTCCCGAAGTTTTTTAAAATAGAGCCGTGAAAAAAAAAAAAAAAAAAAAAAAATTTTTTTCCCCAAAAAAAAACGGTCTGTTAAAAGGAGAAAAAGAGGGGCTTAAAAAGGACAAGGGAAGTTGTTGGGGGGGGTTTAAAAAAGGGGGCAAGGGGGGGATCTGTATAAAGGGGCAGAGGGAAGGGGTCCTTATGGGGGGAGGGGGGATTTTTAAAGGGGCAGAGGAGGGGCTGAAAAGGGGGAGGGGGAAAAAAGGAAACAGAAGAAACTTATAAAGGGGAGCAGGGGGGAGATGAAAAAAAGAGAGAGAGAGTCTGTTTTTTTAAAAGTGAAGGGGAGTTGTATAAAGGGGAAGGGGGAGGACTGTAAAAAGGGGCAAGAGAGAGTTGTTAAAAGGGCAGAGAGAAAAAATTGTAAAAAAAGGGCAAGAGAGGGTCTGTATAAAAGGGGGCAAAGAAAGGGGCTTAAAAAGGAACAGAGGAGGAGAGATAAAAAGAGAAAAAAGGGGTTTAAAAGGGGGAAGGGGCTGTTAAAGGAAGAGGAGGAAAAGGAAAAGACGAGAAGGAGTTTATAAAAGGGGAAAAGGATCTGTAAAAGAAAAGAGAGGATCTGTATAAAGGGGGAGAGAAAAAAGTCTGTATTTAAAGGAACAAGAGAGGAGCTTATAAAGGACAGAGAAGGGGGTTGTAAAAGGAGGAGAAAAAAGTTTTTAAAAAGGAGCAGAGGAATCGTAAAAGGGGGCAAAAGGGGGGAAGTCTGTATAAAAAAGGGCAAGAGAGGGGTTGTATAAAGGGGGAGAAGAGGGTCTTTTTAAAGAAAGAAGGGTATCTGTTAAAGGAGCAGAGGGAAATTTAAAAATAGGGGGAGAGGGGTTATAAAAGGGGAAGAGAGGGATCTTAAAAAAGGGGGAAAAAAGGGGTTGTAAAAAAGCAGAGGAAAGGGGGGTTTTTAAAAAGGAGGAGAGAGAGGGGGTCTGTATAAAGGAGCAGAGAGAGAGTCTGTATAAAAGGAGCTGAGAGGGTAGTCTGTATAAAGGAGCAGAGAGAAGGGGTCTGTATAAAAGGAGAGAGGGAGTAATGTATAAAGGGGCAGAGAGAGGAGTCTGTATAAGGAACAGAGAGAGGAGTCTTTTATAAAAGGGGCAGAGAGAGGGTCTGTATAAAGGAGCAGGAGAAGAGTCTGTATTAAAGGAGCAGAGAGAGAGTCTGTATAAAGGAGCAGAGAGAAGAGTCGGTATAAAGGAGCAGGAGAAGATTCTGTATAAAGGACAGAGGAGGAGTCTGTTTAAAGGAGCAGAGGAAAAGGGGTCTGTATAAAGGGGCAGAGAGAGGAGTCTGTATAAAGGAACAGAGAGAGGATTCTGTATAAAGGAACAGAGAGAGGAGTCTGTATAAAGGAGCAGAGAGAGGAGTCTGTATAAAGGAGCAGAGAGAAGAGTCTGTATAAAAGGAGCAGAGAGAAGAGTCTGTACAAAAGGAGCAGAGGGAGGAGTATGTATAAAGGAGCAGAGAGAGGAGTCTGTATAAAGGAGCAGAGAGAGGAGTCTGTATAAAGGAGCAGAGAGAGGAGTCTGTATAAAGGAGCAGAGAGAGAAGTCTGTATAAAGGAGGAGAGAGAGGAGTCTGTATAAAGGAGCAGAGAGAGGAGTCTGTATAAAGGAGCAGAGAGAGGAGTCTGTATAAAGGAGCAGAGAGAGGAGCCTGTATAAAGGAGCAGAGAGAGGAGTCTGTATAAAGGAGGAGAGAGGAGTCTGTATAAAGGAGCAGAGAGAAGAGTCTGTATAAAAGGAGCAGAGAGAGGAGTCTGTATAAAGGAGCAGAGAGAGGAGCCTGTATAAAGGAGCAGAGAGAGGAGTCTGTATAAAGGAGCAGAGAGAAGAGTCTGTATAAAGGAGCAGAGAGAAGAGTCTGTATAAAGGAGCAGAGAGAAGATTCTGTATAAAAGGAACAGAGAGAGGAGTCTGTATAAAGGAGCAGAGAGAGGAGTCTGTATAAAGGAACAGAGAGAGGAGTCTGTATAAAGGAACAGAGAGAGGAGTCTGTATAAAGGAGGAGAGAGAGGAGTATGTATAAAGGAGCAGAGAGAGGAGTCTGTATAAAGGAGCAGAGAGAGGAGCCTGTATAAAGGAGCAGAGAGAGGAGTCTGTATAAAGGAGGAGAGAGGAGTCTGTATAAAGGAGCAGAGAGAAGAGTCTGTATAAAAGGAGCAGAGGGAGGAGTCTGTGTTATGTTACGGTAGCTGAGGAGTGCAGGTAAAAAAGGAAATACACCAGAGCAGTTGGAATCTATGAGATTGCAGTACCCTGACTAACCACCACAACTAGAGGCAGCCGTGGAGCGTTCCTACGATGGTCCTAGACGCCTCGTCACAGCCTGAGAAACTAACTACACCTAAAGATAGAAATAGGAAAGCTATCTGCCCCGGAGCAGAACCCCAAAGATAATAGAAAGCCCCCAAACATGTAATGGCGGTTAGACAAGAGGAAATACTGACACAGAAAGAAAATAGTATGAGCAAACGCTGGGGCCCAAACTATCTAAATAGAAAAGGACAGGAAGGGTACTTACTGCAATCCCAGAAAACCCTGAAAAACACCAACATACTAATTTCAAAATCACCTGAGATCACACGACCTCTACCACCTAAATTAGTTCTCTGGTGTAACAAAAACAGCAGCCACTGAAAAAACTGCAAAAAGCAAAAGTACAAAACACAGTGGCTGGACTAAACTGAGAGGGCAAAAGCCCCCGGAGGGGACCCAGAAGGCCCCCAAAGAAGTGCAGGACAAAATGCAAAAATATAGCAAAAACACAAATAAGAAATTGTCTTATCTGACAGCAGGAGATGCAGACACGACACAGCAGGCTACAAGGGAAACTGGAAAGAAGGATTCAGACCAGAACAATTGATCACCGGCAACCCTGATGGGAAAATGATTCCCTTAAATAAGACCAATCAGTAACACCTGATTCCCAATCCTCACTAGTACCGCTTGTAACCACCAGAGGGAGCCTCTGCTCAGAACTCATCTCAAACCCATTCACAACAGTACCCCCCCTTGAGGAGGGGTCACCGAACCCTCATTTGAGCAACCAGGTCGGTCAGGATGAGTTCTATGATACGCACGGATAAGTCTCCTAGCATGGATGTCCGAAGCAAACACCCAAGAATTATCTTCCTGACCATAACCTCTCCATTTAACCAAATACTGGAGTCTTCGTCTAGAAAAACGAGAATCCAATATTTTCTCAACCACATACTCCAGATTGCCCTCAACCAAAACAGGGTCAGGAGGCACAGCAGCAGGAACCACTGGCTCAACAAACCTCTTCAACAAGGACTTGTGGAACACGTTATGGATCTTAAATGTCCCTGGAAGAAGCAAACGAAAAGAAACAGGATTAATAATCTCCATGATCTTATAAGGTCCAATGAACCTAGGCTTAAATTTAGGAGATGCTACTCTCATAGGAATATTCTTTGAGGACAACCAGACCAAGTCCCCCACTTTAAACCGAGGACCATCAGTCCTATGCCGGTTAGCAAACCGCTGGGCCTTCTCCTGAGAGAGGGACAACCTCTCCACTACCTGGTCCCAAATCTGCTGCATACGCTCAACAACAGAGTCAACACCTGGACAGACAGAAGCCTCCGTCTGTCCTGAAGAAAATCGAGGGTGAAACCCAGAATTACAGAAAAACGGAGACATCAAAGTGGCAGAGCTAGCCCTATTATTAAGAGCAAACTCAGCCAAAGGCAAAAAAGAGACCCAGTCATCCTGATCAGCAGACACAAAGCATCTTAGATAAGTCTCCAATGTCTGGTTTGTTCTCTCAGTTTGACCATTGGTCTGAGGATGAAATGCCGAGGAGAAAGACAATTGAACACCCAGTTTAGAACAAAAAGTCCTCCAAAATCTGGAAACAAACTGGACTCCTCTGTCAGACACAATGTTCTCAGGAATGCCGTGTAAACGAACCACGTGCTGAAGGAACAACGGCACCAATTCAGAGGAGGAAGGCAACTTAGGTAATGGCACAAGATGTATCATTTTGGAAAACCTATCACAAATTACCCAGATGGTGGTCATTCTCTGAGAAACAGGAAGATCGGAAATGAAATCCATAGAGATATGGGTCCATGGTCTCTTGGGCACAGGCAATGGCATCAACAAACCACTAGAGCGAGAGCAAGGCTTGGAGCGAGAGCAAGTCCCGCAGGACTGCACAAATTCCCTGACATCGCGAGACAAGGTAGGCCACCAAAAGGACCGACTAACCAAGTCTCTGGTACCAAAAATTCCGGGATGCCCAGCCAATGCGGAACAATGAATCTCAGACATCACACTCTTTTTCCATTGGTCCGGGACAAACAATTTTCCAACAGGGCAGCGCTCGGGCCTATCCTCCTGACACCCCTCCAGAGCAAGTCTCAAATTAGGCGAGATGGCGGAAAGAACTACACCCTCCTTCAAAATAACAGAGGGATCAGATAGCTCAGGAGAGTCCGCAAGGAAACTCCTCGAGAGGGCATCCGCCTTAACATTCTTAGTGCCAGGAAGAAAGGAAACCACAAAATTAAAACGTGTGAAAAACAAGGCCCACCTGGCCTGTCTAGGATTGAGTCGCTTGGCAGATTCCAGATAGACCAGATTCTTATGGTCCGTAAGGACCACCACCTGATGTTTGGCTCCCTCCAGCCAATGTCTCCACTCTTCAAAAGCCCACTTCATGGCCAATAACTCCCGATTACCCACGTCATAATTACGTTCAGTAGGAGAAAATTTTCGAGAGAAAAAGGCACAAGGGTTACTTTTAGAGGTCTCTGGATCTTTTTGGGACAAAACGGCACCTGCCCCAATTTCAGAGGCATCAACCTCCACCTGAAATGGCAGAGAAACATCAGGCTGCCGTTAGAACAGGAGCAGAAGTGAATCTCTGCTTAAGTTCCTGAAACGCAGAGACTGCCTCAGGAGGCCAATTCACCACATCAGAACCCTTTCTGGTCAAATCAGTTAATGGTTTAACAATAACAGAGAAATTACCAATAAATTTACGATAAAAATTGGCAAAACCCAAAAATCTCTGAAGAGCCTTTAATGAAGTAGGTTGGACCCAATCACAGATGGCCTGAACCTTGACCGGGTCCATTTCAATAACAGATGGGGACAAAATGAATCCAGAAATGAGATCTTCTGTACGCCAAAAAGACACTTTGATCCTTCACATACAGAGCATTCTCTCTCAAAATCTGGAATACAGTTCGAACATGTTTCACATGAGAGTCCCAGTCATTAGAAAAAATCAAGATATCATCCAAATAAACAATCAGAAACTTGTCCACAAAATCCCTGAAAATGTCATTCATGAAGGACTGGAAGACGGAAGGAGCATTAGTGAGCCCAAAGGGCATCACAAGGTACTCAAAATGCCCTTCAGGGGTGTTAAATGCCGTCTTCCATTCATCCCCGTGCTTAATGCGAATAAGGTTATACGCCCCCCTGAGGTCAAGCTTGGTAAACCAAGTAGCGTTTTTCACCCTGGAAAACAGGTCAGAAATCAAGGGTAACGGGTATTGATATTTCACAGTAATATTGTTCAAGAGACGATAATCAATACACGGCCTTAATGAACCATCTTTTTTGGCCACAAAGAAAAAACCGGCACCTAAGGGTGAAGAGGATGGTCTGATATGACCCTTCTCCAATGATTCCTTGATATAAGACCGCATAGCGTCATGTTCAGGTACAGACAAGTTAAAGAGGCGACCCTTAGGGAATTTACTACCTGGCACTAATTCAATAGCGCAGTCATAGCTCCTATGGGGAGGTAAGGATGCAGATTTACTTTCGCTAAACACATCAGAAAAATCAAACAAAAAGTCAGGAACATCCTCAGCCTGGGGGGAGGCAGAAAAAACAGGAGTGTTGGTATTAACACATTGGCAGCCCCAACTGGTTACAGACACAGATTTCCAATCCAAAACAGGATTATGAGACTGTAACCAAGGGAAACCCAGCACGATAATGTCATGCAGATTATATAGAACCAAAAATTTGCAGCACTCCTGGTGATCAGGTTCAACCCTCATTATCACCTGAGTAGAAAACTGGGGTTTATTCTCAGCCAAAGGGGTAGAATCGATCCCCAGTAGGGGAATAGACTTCTGTAGGGGTATCAAGGGAAATCCACAACGTTTAGCAAAATCATAATCCATCAGGTTAATAGCTGCTCCAGAATCAACGAAAGCCTGAGCAGAAAATGAGGACAGAGAGCATATCAGAGTGACAGTTAATAAAAACTTAGTCTGAACACTACCCAAGACAACTGAGCGTGCAAAACGTCTTCCCCGCTTAGGGCAGACTGAAATAGCATGAGAGGCATCACCACAGTAGAAACATAACCCATTGCGCTTTCGAAACTCATGACGCTGTGCCCCAGACACCACTCCATCACACTGCATGGGCTCAGCAGCTGGCTCACAAGGCAACACCACTCCACGCATACTTCTCCGCTCACGCAAACGTCTGTCAATTTGAATCGCTAATGACATAGAATCATTGAGACCAGAGGGGACAGGGAATCCCACCATAACATCCTTTACATTATCCGACAGACCCTTCCGGAAAAGGGCCGCCAAAGCGTCGTCATTCCATTTGGTCAGGACTGCCCACCTACGGAATCTCTGACAGTATAACTCAGCGTCATCAAGCCCCTGATTTAATGCCAACAAGGCTTTTTCAGCTTGATCAGTGATATTAGGCTCATCGTACAATAACCCCAAAGCCTGAAAAAATACATCAACATCACTCAAAACAGGATCCCCAGGTGTCAGGGAAAAAGCCCAATCCTGAGGATCGCCGCGCAGGAGAGAGATGATAATTTGAACCTGCTGCGCTGCGTTTCCTGAGGACTTAGATTTTAAGGCAAGAAACAATTTACAATTATTTTTGAAATTCTGAAACTTAGCTCGATCCCCTGAAAACAAATCTGGCATGGGGATCCTAGGTTCCACAACAGGCAACCTAGCAAGATATGCAGCAATACTCTGAACCTCAGTGGCAAGCTGATCCACACGGCCAGACAACTGTGCAAACTCCATTGGGAGAAAAGATCCTCCCCAGCACCCAGAGATACAGAGGAAAAAAAAAAAAAAAATGCAACAAACAGAAAAATATCTCTGACAACTTTTCTTCCTTCAAAATATATATATTTTTTTTTCCTTCTGTGAGTACCATACAATTTTTATGGCCGGTGATACTGTTATGTTACGGTAGCTGAGGAGTGCAGGTAAAAAAGGAAATACACCAGAGCAGTTGGAATCTATGAGATTGCAGTACCCTGACTAACCACCACAACTAGAGGCAGCCGTGGAGCGTTCCTACGATGGTCCTAGACGCCTCGTCACAGCCTGAGAAACTAACTACACCTAAAGATAGAAATAGGAAAGCTATCTGCCCCGGAGCAGAACCCCAAAGATAATAGAAAGCCCCCAAACATGTAATGGCGGTTAGACAAGAGGAAATACTGACACAGAAAGAAAATAGTATGAGCAAACGCTGGGGCCCAAACTATCTAAATAGAAAAGGACAGGAAGGGTACTTACTGCAATCCCAGAAAACCCTGAAAAACACCAACATACTAATTTCAAAATCACCTGAGATCACACGACCTCTACCACCTAAATTAGTTCTCTGGTGTAACAAAAACAGCAGCCACTGAAAAAACTGCAAAAAGCAAAAGTACAAAACACAGTGGCTGGACTAAACTGAGAGGGCAAAAGCCCCCGGAGGGGACCCAGAAGGCCCCCAAAGAAGTGCAGGACAAAATGCAAAAATATAGCAAAAACACAAAATAAGAAATTGTCTTATCTGACAGCAGGAGATGCAGACACGACACAGCAGGCTACAAGGGAAACTGGAAAGAAGGATTCAGACCAGAACAATTGATCACCGGCAACCCTGATGGGAAAATGATTCCCTTAAATAAGACCAATCAGTAACACCTGATTCCCAATCCTCACTAGTACCGCTTGTAACCACCAGAGGGAGCCTCTGCTCAGAACTCATCTCAAACCCATTCACAACAAGTCTGTATAAAGGAGCAGAGAGAGGAGCCTGTATAAAGGAGCAGAGAGAGGAGTCTGTATAAAGGAACAGAGAGAGGAGTCTGTATAAAGGAGCAGAGAGAGGAGTCTGTATAAAGGAGCAGAGAGAGGAGTCTGTATAAAGGAGCAGAGAGAAGAGTCTGTATAAAAGAGGAGAGAGGAGTCTGTATAAAGGAGAAGAGAGAGGAGCCTGTATAAAGGAGCAGGGAGAGGAGTCTGTATAAAGGAACAGAGAGAGGAGTCTGTATAAAGGAGCAGAGAGAGGAGTCTGTATAAAGGAGCAGAGAGAGGAGTCTGTATAAAGGAGCAGAGAGAGGAGTCTGTATAAAGGAGCAGAGAGAGGAGTCTGTATAAAGGAACAGAGAGAGGAGTCTGTATAAAGGAGCAGAGAGAGGAGTCTGTATAAAGGAGCAGAGAGAGGAGTCTGTATAAAGGAGCAGAGAGAGGAGCCTGTATAAAGGAGCAGAGAGAGGAGTCTGTATAAAGGAGGAGAGAGAGGAGTCTGTATAAAGGAGCAGAGAGAAGAGTCTGTATAAAAGGAGCAGAGAGAGGAGTCTGTATAAAGGAGCAGAGAGAGGAGCCTGTAGAAAGGAGCAGAGAGAGGAGTCTGTATAAAGGAACAGAGAGGAGTCTGTATAAAGGAGCAGAGAGAGGAGTCTGTATAAAGGAGCAGAGAGAGGAGTCTGTATAAAGGAGCAGAGAGAGGAGTCTGTATAAAGGAGCAGAGAGAAGAGTCTGTATAAAAGAGGAGAGAGGAGTCTGTATAAAGGAGAAGAGAGAGGAGCCTGTATAAAGGAGCAGGGAGAGGAGTCTGTATAAAGGAACAGAGAGAGGAGTCTGTATAAAGGAGCAGAGAGAGGAGTCTGTATAAAGGAGCAGAGAGAAGAGTCTGTATAAAAGAGGAGAGAGGAGTCTGTATAAAGGAGCAGAGAGAGGAGTCTGTATAAAGGAGCAGAGAGAAGAGTCTGTATAAAAGGAACAGAGAGAGGAGTCTGTATAAAGGGACAGAGAGAGGAGTCTGTATAAAGGAACAGAGAGAGGAGTCTGTATAAAGGAGCAGAGAGAGGAGTCTGTATAAAGGAGCAGGGAGAAGAGTCTGTATAAAGGAGCAGAGAGAGGAGTCTGTATAAAGGAGCAGAGAGAGGAGTCTGTATAAAGGAGCAGAGAGAGGAGTCTGTATAAAGGAGCAGAGAGAGGAGTCTGTATAAAGGAGCAGAGAGAGGAGCCTGTATAAAGGAGCAGAGAGAGGAGTCTGTATAAAGGAGCAGAGAGAGGAGCCTGTATAAAGGAGCAGAGAGAGGAGTCTGTATAAAGGAGCAGAGAGAAGAGTCTGTATAAAGGAGCAGAGAGAAGAGTCTGTATAAAGGAGCAGAGAGAAGATTCTGTATAAAAGGAACAGAGAGAGGAGTCTGTATAAAGGAGCAGAGAGAGGAGTCTGTATAAAGGAACAGAGAGAGGAGTCTGTATAAAGGAACAGAGAGAGGAGTCTGTATAAAGGAACAGAGAGAGGAGTCTGTATAAAGGAGCAGAGAGAGGAGTCTGTATAAAGGAGCAGAGAGAGGAGCCTGTATAAAGGAGCAGAGAGAGGAGTCTGTATAAAGGAGGAAGAGAGGATCTGTATAAAGGAGCAGAGAGAGGTCTGTATAAAGGAGAAGAGAGAGGAGCTGTATAAAGGAGCAGAGAGAGGAGTCTGTATAAAGGAGCAGAGAGGAGTCTGTATAAAGGCAGAGAGAGGAGTCTGTATAAAGAGCAGAGAGAGAGTCTGTATAAAGAGCAAGAGAGAAGTCTGTATAAAGAGCAAGAGAGAGCTGTAAAAAGACAGAGAGGAGTCTGTATAAAGGACAGAGAGAGATCTGTAAAAGGACAGAGAGAGGAGTCTGTATAAAGGACGAGAGAGGATCTGTATAAAGAGCAGAGAGAGGATCTGTTAAAGGAGCAGAGAGAGGAGTCTGTATAAAGGAGCAAGAGAGAGCTGTATAAAGGAGCAGAGAGAGGAGTCGTATAAAGGAGAGAGAGAGATCTGTATAAAGGAGCAAGAGAGAGTCTGTATAAAGGACAGAGAGAGGAGTCTGTATAAAGGAGCAGAGAGAGGAGCTGTATAAAGGAGCAAGAGAGGATCTGTATAAAGGAGCAGAGGAGAGAGTCTGTTAAAGGAGCAGAGAGAGAGTCTGTATAAAGGAGCAGAGAGAGAGTCTGTATAAAGGAACAGAGAGAGGAGCTGTATAAAGGAGCAGAGAGAGGAGTCTGTATAAAGGAACAGAGAGAGGAGTCTGTATAAAGGAGCAGAGAGAGGAGTCTGTATAAAGGAGCAGAGAGAGGAGTCTGTATAAAGGAGCAGAGAGAGGAGTCTGTATAAAGGAGCAGAGAGAGGAGTCTGTATAAGAGAGGAAGCAGAGAGAGGATCTGTATAAAGAGAGAAAGATAGGAAGAGGAGTCTGTATAAAGAGGACAGAGAGAAGGAGTCTGTATAAAGGACAGAGAGAGGAGTCTGTATAAAGGAGCAGAGAGAGGAGTCTGTATAAAGGAGCAGAGAGAGGAGTCTGTATAAAGGAAGAGGAAAGAGGAGTCTGTATAAAGGAGCAGAGAGAGGAGTCCTGTATAAAGGAGCAGAGAGAGGAGTCTGTATAAAGGAGCAGAGAGAGGAGTCTGTATAAAGGAGCAGAGAGAGGAGTCTGTATAAAGAGGAGAGAGGAGTCTGTATAAAGGAGAGAGAGAGGAGTCTGTATAAAGGAGCAGAGAGAGGAGTCTGTATAAGGAGCAGAGAGAGGATCTGTATAAAGGAGCAGAGAGAGGAGTCTGTATAAAGGAGCAGAGAGAGGAGTCTGTAAAAGGAGCAGAGAGAGAGTCTGTATAAAGGAGCAGAGAGAGGAGTCTGTATAAAGGAGCAGAGAGAAGGTCTGTATAAGGAGAGAGGAGGAGTCTGTATAAAGGAGCAGAGAGAGGAGTCTGTATAAAGGAGGAGAGAGAGAGTCTGTATAAAGAGGCAGAGGAGGAGTCTGTATAAAGGAGCAAGAGAGGAGTCTGGTATAACAGGTGACAAGAGAGATCTTAAAAGGATGCACAGACGAGCTGAGCTCTGTATGAAACTGATCAGATGAGGAGTCTTGTATAAGCAGGACTGAGAGTAGCTCTGCTCAGTTATAGGCACAATGATCCGCTTAAAAGTCTGTATAAAGAGCAGAGAGAGGTCTGTATAAAGGAGCAGAGAGAGTCTGTATAAAGGAGCAGAGAGAGGAGTCTGTATAAAGGAGCAGAGAGAGGAGTCTGTATGAAGGAGCAGAGAGAGGATTCTGTATAAGGACAGAGAGAGGAGTCTGTATAAAGGAGCAGAGAGAGGCCTGTTAAAGGAGCAGAGAAAGGAGTCTGTATAAGGAGCAGAGAGGGAGTCTGTATAAAGGACAGAGAGAGGAGTCTGTATAAAGGAGCAGAGAGAGAGTCTGTATAAAGGAGCAGGAGAGAAGAGCTGTATAAAGGAGGAGAGAAGAATCTATATAAAGGAGCAGAGAGAGGAGTCTGTATAAAGGAGCAGGAGAAGAGTCTGTATAGGAGCAAGAGAGAGAGTCTGTATAAAGGAGCAGAGAGAAGAGTCTGTATAAAGGACAGAGAGAGAGAGTCTGTATAAAGAGCAGAGAGAGGATCTGTATAAAGGAGCAGAGAAGGAGCTGTATAAAGGAAGAGAGAGGAGTCTGTATAAAGGAGCAGAGAGAGGAGTCTGTATAAAGGAGGAGAGAGAGGGTCTGTATAAAGGAGCAGAGAGAGGAGTCTGTATAAGGAGCAGAGAGGGTCTGTAAAAGGAGCAGGAGAGGAGTCTGTATAAGGAGCAGAGAGAGGAGTCTGTAAAAGGAGCAGAGAGAGGAGTCTGTATAAAGGAGCAGAGAGAGGAGTCTGTATAAAGGAGCAGGGAGAAGAGTCTGTATTTTAGGAGCAGAGAGAGGAGTCTGTATAAAGGAGCAGAGAGAAGCGTCTGTATAAAGGAGGAGAGAGAAGATCTATATAAAGGAGCAGAGAGAGGAGTCTGTATAAAGGAGGAGAGAGAAGAGTCTGTATAAAGGAGAGAGAGAGGATCTGTATAAAGAGGAGAGAGAAGAGTCTGTATAAAGGACAGAGATGGGAGTTGTATACATGAGTGAGTGGTGCTCTGGGATGCAGGAGGCAGATAAAGGAGTCTGTTATAAAGGAGCGAGAGAGTGAGTCTGTATAAGGGAGCAAGAGAGGAGTCTGTTAAGGAGCAGAGAGAGGAGTCTGTATAAGGAGCAGAGATGGAGTTCGTAGAAGAAGCAGAGAGTAGGGTCTTTCGGTATAGTACAAGTGTGTGTGAGCTGTTAGATAGGTAGCAGTAGATAGGTTGTCTGTTATGGAACGTAGCAGAGTATAGGAGTCTGTAGGAAGGAGCAGAGAGAGGAGTTGTAAGGAAAGGAGCAGGGAGGATCTGTATAAAGTAGCAGAGAGAAGAGGATCTGTATAAGGGAGCAGAGACCGGTAGTCTTAAAGGAGCAGAGAGAAGATCTATTAAAGGAAGCAGTAACGAGAGTCTGTATAAAGGAGAGTAAAGAGTCTGTATAAAGGAGCCATGAGAGGATCTGTATAAAGGAGAGTAGACAGAGTCTGTATCAACGGCCAGAGAGATGTCTGTATAAGGATAGTGAGTTGTGAGTCTGTAGAGGTGCAGAGAAGGAGTCTGTAATACAAGGAGCGAGAGAGCAGATCTGTATAAGGGCCGAGAGAGGTGTCTGTATGTGTCATGGGTGTATCGCCACGAAGATCGTCGCGATTGCACATTCTGACTTCTCGCAGCTGAGTTGCTGTTGCTTTGTGTTTGGCAGTGAGGGAGTTAATTCTACCTAGCTCTGTGCTAAGACTAGGTCCAGCCTCGCCTGGCTGCAGTTGATTATGCACTAATTAGCTTCCTTTCCTGCCAGTCTGCTTGGGAGATGCGGTGAAAGCATTCATACAGACCAGCAGATTGGATCGGTTCTGAGAAGACTTAAGCTAAGAGCTCCTTTGTGGTTTCTCCTCTTCCTGCTTATAGTTTATCTCCTAGACCTTTTGTGTTCCCTCTGTGTTTGAGTGTTGTATGTAAGACAGTATTTACTTTATCCCCTGTCTTTCTCGTTTGTCTTTACTGTTTGTTAACCGTTACCTGTCCATTCCCTGTGGTGGTAATCAGGGTCCTTCTAAGGACTAGATTACAGTGGTCAGGGATTTATAGGAGACAGGGTTTACGCTGGCGGGCTGGACCTCTGTACCATTAACAGTACCTCCAGGTAGAGGGACTAGTCAGGACTCCAGTTTAGGGTCAGCATAGACCCCGGTCCACCTCTAGCCGGAGACAGCGTGAAACGGATTCAGTATTGACCCACAGGATATTATGTCAGGTAATACTATGCTATATGTACATGTTAATATTACCTATTTATATGTTATATAGAATGTTGTCCCACTTGATAGATTACTGACATTATATATATATATCTGCTAGACAGCGTGACATTTTCACCGGCCCTAAAGATTCTCCCCAGCTACCATGGATCCAGTTGCCCAGCTTGCCCTGCAGTTGCAGAGTTTGTCCATGGAGCAGACGGACATTAAGTCCAAGGTTTTGTCCCCCCGGAGCAAACCAGATCTGAACCTAAGGTTGCTCTCCCGCACAGGTTCACTGGTGGGCGGGACAAATTTTTTACCTTCCGGGAGGCATGTAAATTGTACTTTCGGCTGCGGCCTCGGTCATCGGGGAGTGAAGAGCAGAGGGTGGAATTGTCATCTCGCTCTTACAAGGGGACCCTCAATCCTGGGCGTTCTCTCTTCCTCCGGGCTCCCCGACTCTCCAGTCAGTAGATCGATTTTTTTACTGCCCTGGGTCTGGTATATGATGACCCGGATCGGGTCTCCCTTGCTGAAATGAAGTTACGTAAGATACAGCAGGGAGATCGTCCGGCGGAGGAATTTTCTTCTGAGTTCCGTAGATGGGCCACAGATACTCAGTGGAATGACCCAGCTCTTAGGAGCCAGTTTTGTCAAGGGTTATCTGACAAATTAAAAGATGTTTTGGCTCAGTATGATTCTCCTCCATCACTGGAGGCTGCTATGGCCCTTGCTATTCGCATTGATAGACGGCTTCGGGAGAGGTGCGAGGTAACTCCGCCCCCTGTGATGACTCCACCTTCTACTAAAGTCCCTTATATTGAGGCTCCCCTGGTCTGTTCTGAGGAACCTATGCAGTTGGGAGGGACATCATTTCGAGGGAGGGGATCGGCGGTGCGCCGCAAGATAAGAAAGTGTTTCTTCTGCGGGAGAGAGGGACATTTTGTTGAGGGGTGTCCATCCCGTGCCTCTCTGAGCAAGAAGTCGCCGGAAAACTGTTAATCCCAGGTTGTGTGGTGGACGACAACCTGGGAGTACGTACTTCGTCCCCAGGTCCGTCTCAGTTTCTCGTACCAGCGGAGGTGGTGGTAGGTACGAGAGCTGAGAGGATTTCTGTTCTTCTTGATAGTGGGTCTGGGGCTAATCTGGTGGACGCTCGGTTTGCCCAGGTGCAAGGTATGCAACTGAGTGTATTGGCCAAACCGATCCCTATATTCTCTATTGACGCCAGGCCTCTCGGTCAAGGTAGCTTTGTACAAGCTGTTCATAACATAGACCTTCGAGTAGGGGCAATACATAAAGAACAATTGTCTTGTTATGTGTTGGAGGGTCTTCCTACTCCTATTGTGTTGGGACTTCCTTGGCTGGTTAAACATAACCCTGTGATTAATTGGCAGTCCAGAGAGATAAGCCAGTGGGTGAATTTTGCAAGAGTAACTGCATGAACACGGTCATCAGTGCGGTCGTGCCTAGAACTTTGCCTCCTTTTCTGGAGGACTTTGAGGATGTGTTCTCAGAGAAGGGGTGTCAAGAATTACCTCCTCATCGCGCATATGACTGTTCAATAAAATTGCTTCCTGATGCTAAGTTACCTAAATCTAGGTTATATAACCTTTCTGGTCCTGAGAGGCAGGCTATGAAGGATTTATTTCGGAAAGTCTGGCCAAGGGGCATATTAGACCTTCATCTTCCCCAGTGGCCGCGGGGTTCTTCTTTGTGAAGAAAAAAGATGGAGGCCTACGCCCTTGCTTGGATTTCCGTGAGCTTAATCGGATTACGGTCCGAGATCCGTATCCGCTCCCACTTATTCCTGATCTCTTCAATCAGATTGTGGGCGCCAAATGGTTCTCTAAGTTGGATCTCAGGGGGGCGTATAATCTGATCAGGATAAAGGAGGGGGATGAGTGGAAGACGGCGTTTAACACTCCGGAGGGACATTATGAGAACCTTGTCATGCCTTTTGGTCTGACTACTGCCCCGGCGGTGTTTCAACATTTTGTTAATGACATCTTTCGCCACCTTGTGGGGCAGTTTGTGGTCGTTTATTTAGATGACATCTTAATTTACTCACCAGATCTTGTGTCTCATCAGGAACATGTGAGACAGGTGTTGCAGATCTTGCGAGACAATAAACTGTACGCCAAATGGGAAAAGTGTGTATTCGCCGTACAGGAACTTCAGTTTTTGGGTTTCCTGGTCTCAGCTTCCGGTTTCCGTATGGACCCTGGGAAGGTGAGAGCAGTGCTTGAATGGGATCGGCCAGAGGATCTTAAGGCACTGCAGCGTTTCTTGGGGTTTGCTAACTACTACCGTAAGTTTATTCGTAATTTCTCATCTGTTGTCAAACCTCTCACTGACATGACAAAAAAAGGGACGGATTTTTCTAGGTGGTCTGACAAAGCTTGTCAAGCATTTTCCTCCTTGAAAAAATGTTTTGCTTCGGCACCCATACTCATTCAACCAGATGCATCACAACCGTTCATTGTGGAGGTAGACGCGTCTGACGTAGGTGTGGGAGCGGTATTATCCCAAGGTCCGTCCCTGGTAAATGGCATCCGTGCGCTTTCTTCTCTAAAAAATTGTCGTCCGCCGAGAGGAATTATGATGTCGGCGATAGAGAACTTTTGGCCATTAAGTTGGCTTTTGAGGAATGGCGTCACTTTTTGGAGGGGGCAGTACACCCGGTCACCGTCATTACTGATCACAAGAACCTGCTGTATTTAGAATCTGCAAAACGTCTGAATTCCAGACAAGCTAGATGGTCGTTGTTTTTTACCAGGTTTAATTTTGTCGTCACATATCATCCTGGGTCAAAAAATGTTAAGGCTGATGCCTTATCTCGTAGTTTCCCGGGGGCCGGGAAGACGGATGACCCGGTTCCTATTCTTCAGGAGGGAGTTGTGGTGTCGGCTGTATGCTCTGAGCTTGAGGAGGAGGTATTGGAGGCTCAGGGGGACGCCCCTGTAGGACCTCCAGGGAAACTGTTTGTTCCAGATCAGTTAAGACAGAAAGTTATCGAGGCACATCATAATTCTGCTTTGGCAGGACACCCAGGGAGTAAAGCAACTGTGGATCTCCTTTCACGCCGGTTTTGGTGGCCTAACTTAAATAAAGAGGTAGTAACTTTTGTCGCGTCCTGTGGGGTTTGTGCTCGCTCCAAGACCCCACATACCCGTCCGTCTGGGACCCTCTTACCTTTGAAAGTTCCGGAGCGTCCATGGACTCATCTGTCTATGGACTTCATTACGGACCTCCCTCCGTCGTCAGGGAAAACTGTCATACTAGTTGTTGTTGACAGGTTCAGTAAGATGGCACATTTCATTGCTCTTCCTGCTCTTCCTAATGCTAAAACTCTGGCGCAGGTGTTCATTGGGGAGATTGTGAGACTTCACGGGTTGCCTTCCGATGTGGTGTCGGATAGGGGGTCTCAGTTTGTGTCCAAGTTCTGGAGGGCATTTTGTTCACGTCGGGGGATGCAATTGTCTTTTTCCTCGGCTTTTCATCCGCAGACCAATGGTCAGACAGAGCGTCTGAATCAGAGCCTAGAGACATATCTTCGGTGTTTTGTCTCGGAGAACCAGGAGGACTGGTCTTCTTTCTTGCCTCTGGCAGAGTTCGCTCTTAACAATAGGCGGAGCGAGTCCACTGGTAAGTCCCCATTTTTTGGGGCATATGGTTTTCACCCCCAGTTTTGTACTTTCAATGGGGGGGGCCCTTCTGGGGTTCCTGAGGAGGAACGATTCTCGTCGTCACTTGCTTCAGTTTGGAGAGGAGTGCTGAATAATCTGAGTGCTATGGGGAACCGTTACAAACGTATGGCTGATAGGAGGAGAGTGTCTGGTCTGGACCTTTGTGTGAACGATCTGGTATGGTTGTCTACCAAGAATATAAAACTCAAGGTTCCCTCCTGGAAACTGGGTCCCAGGTTCATCGGTCCATACAGGATCAGTTCTATAATTAATCCTGTGGCTTTTCGTCTGGACCTCCCTCCTACGTTTAAAATCCACAATGTGTTCCACAAATCGTTGCTTAAGAGGTATGTGGCGCCAGTCATACCGTCACCTCTACCTCCTCCTCCAGTGGTGGTCAATGGTAACTTAGAATTTCAGGTGTCGAAGATCATTGACTCACGTCTGAATCGCCGGTCCCTTCAGTACTTGGTTCATTGGAAGGGGTATGGTCCTGAGGAGAGGACGTGGGTCCCTGCGTCTGATATTAACGCAGATCGATTGGTTCGGACCTTCCACACAACTCACCCGGGCAGACCTGGCCCTGAGGGTCCGGAGGCCCCTCGTAGAAGGGGGGGTACTGTCATGGGTGTATCGCCACGAAGATCGTCGCGATTGCACATTCTGACTTCTCGCAGCTGAGTTGCTGTTGCTTTGTGTTTGGCAGTGAGGGAGTTAATTCTACCTAGCTCTGTGCTAAGACTAGGTCCAGCCTCGCCCGGCTGCAGTTGATTATGCACTAATTAGCTTCCTTTATATACCTGCCAGTCTGCTTGGGAGATGCCGGTGAAAGCATTCATACAGACCAGCAGATAGGATCGGTTCTGAGAAGACTTAAGCTAAGAGCTCCTTTGTGGTTTCTCCTCTTCCTGCTTATAGTTTATCTCCTAGACCTTTTGTGTTCCCTCTGTGTTTGAGTGTTGTATGTAAGACAGTATTTACTTTATCCCCTGTCTTTCTCGTTTGTCTTTACTGTTTGTTAACCGTTACCTGTCCATTCCCTGTGGTGGTAATCAGGGTCCTTCTAAGGACTAGATTACAGTGGTCAGGGATTTATAGGAGACAGGGTTTACGCTGGCGGCCTGGACCTCTGTACCATTAACAGTACCTCCAGGTAGAGGGACTAGTCAGGACTCCAGTTTAGGGTCAGCATAGACCCCGGTCCACCTCTAGCCGGAGACAGCGTGAAACGGATTCAGTATTGACCCACAGGATATTATGTCAGGTAATACTATGCTATATGTACATGTTAATATTACCTATTTATATGTTATATAGAATGTTGTCCCACTTGATAGATTACTGACATTATATATATATATATATATATCTGCTATACAGCGTGACAGTATGAAGGAGCAGAGAGAGGAGTCTGTATAAAGGAGCAGAGAGAGGAGTCTGTATAAAGGAGCAGGGAGAAGAGTCTGTATTTAGGAGCAGAGAGAGGGTCTGTATAAAGGAGCAGAGAGAAGCGTCTGTATAAAGGAGGAGAGAGAAGAATCTATATAAAGGAGCAGAGGGAGGAGTATGTATAAAAGAGGAGAGAGAAGAGTCTGCATAAAGGAGCATAGAGAAGAGTCTGTATAAAGGAGGAGAGAGGAGTCTGTATAAAAGAGGAGAGAGGAGTCTGTATGAAGGAGCAGAGAGAGGAGTCTGTAGGAAGGAGCAGAGAGAGGAGTCTGTAGGAAGGAGCAGAGAGAGGAGTCTGTAGGAAGGAGCAGAGAGAGGAGTCTGTAGGAAGGAGCAGAGAGGAGTCTGTAGGAAGGAGCAGAGAGAGGAGTCTGTAGGAAGGAGCAGAAGGAGGAGTCTGTAGGAAGGAGCAGAGGGAGGAGTCTGTAGGAAGGAGCAGAGGGAGGAGTCTGTAGGAAGGAGCATAGAGAGGATTTGTAGGAAGGAGCAGAGGGAGGAGTCTGTAGGAAGGAGCAGAGAGAGGAGTCTGGAGGAAGGAAAAGAGAGGAGTCTGGAGGAAGGAAGAGAGAGAGAAGTCTGGAAAGAGGAGAATGGAGTAGTCTTGGGGACGAGGAGAAGAGAGGAGTCTGAAGGAAGGAGAAGAGAAATGAGAGGAAAGAGGTGTCTAGAGGGAGGAGACAGAATAATCTGGAGGGAAAGTAAAAACAGGTGTCTGGAGAAAATAGCATAGAGTCTGGAGGAAGGACGATAGAGAGGCGCCTGGAAAAAGAAGGAGAGAGGAGTTTGGAGGAAGGAAGAATCTTAAGTAAAAACAGGAGTCTGGAGGAAGGAGGAGAGAGAGGAGTCTGAAGGAACCTGAAGCAAGGAACACGGAGAGGAGTCTGGAGGGAGGGAAAAAGAGGGTCTGGAGAAGGAGCAGAGAGAGGAGTCTGGAGGAAGGAGAAGAGAGAGGAGTCTGGAGGAAGGAAGAGGAGTCTCAAGGGAGGAGAAGAGAGAAATGAGAAAGGAGAGTCTGTATAAAGGAGTAAAGAGAGGAGTATGTATAAAGGAGAAGAGAGAGGAGTCTGTATAAAGGAGCAGAGAGAAGAGTCTGTATAAAGGAGCAGAGAGTGGAGTCTGTATAAAGGAGCAGAGAGAGGAGTCTGTATAAAGGAGCAGAGAGAGGAGTCTGTATAAAGGAGCAGAGAGAGGAGTCTGAAGGAACCTGAAGCAAGGAACACGGAGAGGAGTCTGGAGGGAGGGAAAAAGAGGGGTCTGGAGAAGGAGCAGAGAGAGGAGTCTGGAGGAAGGAGAAGAGAGAGGAGTCTGGAGGAAGGAAGAGGAGTCTCAAGGGAGGAGAAGAGAGAAATGAGAAAGGAGAGTCTGTATAAAGGAGTAAAGAGAGGAGTATGTATAAAGGAGAAGAGAGAGGAGTCTGTATAAAGGAGCAGAGAGAAGAGTCTGTATAAAGGACAGAGAGTGGAGTCTGTATAAAGGAGCAGAGAGAGGAGTCTGTATAAAGGAGAAGAGAGAGGAGTCTGTATAAAGGAGCAGAGAGAAGAGTCTGTATAAAGGAGCAGAGAGTGGAGTCTGTATAAAGGAGCAGAGAGAGGAGTATGTATAAAGGAGAAGAGAGAGGAGTCTGTATAAAGGAGCAGAGAGAAGAGTCTGTATAAAGGAGCAGAGAGTGCAGTCTGTATAAAGGAGCAGAGAGAGAGGAGTCTGTATAAAGGAGCAGAGAGAGAAGTCTGTATAAAGGAGCAGAGAGAGGAGTCTGCTCCTTTATACAGACTCCTCTCTCTGCTCCTTTATACAGACTCCTCTCTCTCTGCTCCTTTATACACTCTCTGCTCCTTTATACAGACTCCTCTCTCTCTGCTCCTTTATACAGACTCCTCTCTCTCTGCTCCTTTATACAGACTCCTCTCTCTCTGCTCCTTTATAGATTCCTCTCTCTCTGCTCCTTTATAGATTCCTCTCTCTCTACTCCTTTATACAGTCTACTCTCTCTCTGCTCCTTTATACAGTCTCCTCTCTGTCTGCTCCTTTATACAGACTCCTCTCTCTCTGCTCCTTTATACAGACTCCTCTCTCTCTGCTCCTTTATACAGACTCCTCTCTCTGCTCTTTTATACAGACTCCTCTCTCTCTGCTCCTTGTGATGGTGTGTGCAACAGAGCAGGAAGGGACACAAGGCCGAAGATCAATCCACCGGGATTTATTGAGACAGGGAGCACATAACATATCAATAGCGTCTCTTAGAGTCCACTATGAGTCCACACCAAGAGGGAACCAGTTCCGGGGGTGCCACCCGGTAATCCAACGCCAGGGAAAAGACAAAATAATCCTGGGATGAGTTCAATGGATCCAACAGAAGAGGGACATAACACCATTCCACGTTGCAGCTTTTAACTCTCCACACACGGGCACTAGGATCTCGCCTCAGCCCAAGGTCCTAGTCCCTTGCTCGTCAACACCCAACTGCCTGGGCCAAAACATGTGTCTATTGTTCTATGTCCTGGAATCCACCTCTCCATGGGGAAGGGCTCCCACCTACTTTTGACTATGTGGCTAACTTAAGAAGTTTCCAGAAGCTACAAGTTTGTATTGGATAAGTCCAATGCTGAGGAGAACAAAAGACAGGCTCCCCACTGGTTGTTGACTCAGGCCTGTTTACATTGCAGTCAAGGGACACAGGCCGGGGAGGGACACACTGTTACAACCCCTTCCCCCCTCAATTTGTGTACGGACTAGCGAACCTCTACAGGTCGCCTGTTAAGTACACGTATTCATGGCTGACCTGACTCATGGTTCCTCCTGCCTGGACAACCCGTCTGCATTTTGGTGTTGGCTGCCTCTTCTTTATTTTTATGGGAAGTTGTAAGGTTGAAGGCCAGGCTCCATTTTACATCCTCTTTGGACTTACTCTGCTTCATGCACCCACAAATCGACATTGTAGCTCTCCCCATCATTTCCTAGGACATATCTGCAGGCAGGCGCTCATACCCCAACCACACATTGCTTTACCACAAAGCCAAAGTCCAGTTCTACACTTGCTTTTGGGATAGTCTCCCTTGGCTCCAGCAATTCATTTGGGAATCCCAGGTCCATGCTGTATTGCCTCTGGCCGAACCTCTCTGGGATTTGGATATGGTGAGAAATGCCCAGAGTCACAAAAGCCAAGAACTCTCCGACTGTCCGCACGACCTCCTGGGAAGTGCTTTCTTTGAGGATTAGAGGACCTTTTGGCTGTGGCCCCCACCCAATAAACCCCCAATGGTCAAACATGGCTGTTGTGAGCCATTAGGCAAGTCAATTTGGAGGGGTGGCACCCCTTCCCCCATTGTATTTGGCTGTAATTAATTGAAGGCCGATTTGGTGCATGGTCATACCCCAATTGGGCCTGAGGGCAGGAGTCTTGGGAGATGCCAGGCTGCCCACATCGGTAACATCTGTGCTGTATCGCACTCCTTCCCATTTGTACTCTAGGGATGGAGGTAAAGGGGAAACCGGGGATTGCTGATATCCATATGGGAAAGGGGCATGAGGTGGTTTTTTGGGGTTGAGACCGAATTCTCCACTTGAAACCTGGGTGTGGCCTGCAGATGCCCACAACCTTAACACCTGCGCTTACTACTTTCTCTCTTTGTTGCAATTCAGAAGAGGAGGCAGGACTTTTTGGAAGTTGATGCACATGGTATCACCATGAGGTGGTTGTCTAGTAGACTGCAAACTTTTGGGGATTGAAGGACAAGGCACCACTGGGGGTGGGTGTTGGTAGTTTTTACTCCATTCACCAGTAAAATTTTTCCATGAGGCTTGATGGTGAGAACCTCATCAGCTAGAGCAGCAGCTTTCTCCACTGTCGCTGGTTTTCTCTCACACCCATTCCCGTTCTCAGCGGGCATTTGGCATAGAACTGTTCTTTTAGGGTGACCTGGGGTAAAGTATCCCAAGTTAAGGCCCCCTCTCCCTCCCGCCAGCGGTGACATCTTGTTTGAACCTGTGGGCATATATCTTGAAGACATTTCCCCATCACAGGCTTAAGGAGGCGGAACTGCACTCGGTAAGTGTCTGGAGTTACAGCATATTGTTCCAAGATGGTCTCTTTATATTCCCATTAAACGCAGTTCCATCGAGGGTCCATAGCTCTATAGGTTCGGCAGCTCCACCATCTAAGAGCCCCACCAGATGCTGACTCGCTCCCTTTCCCGGGGCTTCCATTAATGGACATTGATGTGAAGCCTGGAAGAAACCCCCTC
>JARQOD010011044.1:0-24959 GCA_033576555.1 Oophaga sylvatica
CTGTCTGGCATCATTGTACTTACATATTCAGTGGTGTATGTTATCAATTGTTGCACTGTGGATATTAGTCATCATATATTGAGCCTATGTATATAGGCACAGTGCACTTTTTATATTATCTTAAAATTGTGTACCACATTTATCTCTATAGTGGTGCCGGTCAGCTAGTATTATAATACTATTTCTCCTGCATCTGTTAGAATCTAAAAATATATTATATTCTGGCTTTGTGATATTATTTCATATATGCCTCAGGTTGTTATAATTTGAAATCTTATATGTATACACTTTGAGAGCAGATTCCGACACTTGGCCTGTTTTTGCTTCATGTTCTGTGGCTGCTGCCATATTGGATCGCTTTTTCCTTGTGCCATTTTCCTGTTTTCATTGTTTCAAAATCCTGCATTTTTTATACGCTATTTTGTATCAATAAAGTTGTTTCTTGAAACTACATGGCTGTTGTTCGTGTGGTATTTCTGTATTCAGTACAGTTTGTCTCATTATTTTGTCCAGAATTAGCATGCTTTTATTGTTAGCTATTTCTTATACAAGTGTACATTATTGGCATGTGATATGTTGGCCACAAATAATTTTCATGCCTTAGAACAGGAGCAGAAGTGAATCTCTGCTTAAGTTCCTGAAACGCAGAGACTGCCTCAGGAGACCAATTCACCAAATTAAAAACTTTTTTGGTCAAATCAGTCAATGGTTTAACAATACCGGAGAAATTACCAATAAATTTACGATAAAAATTGGCAAAACCCAAAAATCTCTGAAGAGCTATTAATGAAGTAGGTTGGACCCAATCACAGATGGCCTGAACCTTGACCGGGTCCATTTCAATAACAGACGGAGACAAAATGAATCCCAGAAATGAAACCTTCTGTGTGCCAAAAAGACACTTTGATCCCTTCACATACAGTGCATTCTCTCTCAAAATCTGGAACACAGTCCGAACATGTTTCACATGAGAGTCCCAGTCATAGGATAAAATCAAGATATCATCCAAATAAACAATCAGAAATTTATCCACAAAATCCCTGAAAATATCATTCATGAAGGATTGGAAGACGGAAGGAGCATTAGTGAGCCCAAAGGGCATCACTAGGTACTCAAAATGCCCCATCTGGGGTATTAAACGCCGTCTTCCATTCATCTCCATGCTTAATGCAAATAAGGTTATACGCCCCCCTGAGGTCAAGCTTGGTAAACCAACTAGCATTTTTCACTCTGGAAAACAGGTCAGAAATCAAGGGTAACGGATATTGATACTTCACATTGATCTTATTCAAGAGACGAAAATCAATACACGGCCTCAATGAACCATTCTTTTTGGCCACAAAGAAAAAAACCGCACCCAAGGGTGAAGAGGATGGTCTGATATGACCCTTCTCCAATGACTCCTTGATATAAGATCGCAAAACATAGTGTTCAGGTACAGACAAGTTAAAAAGGCGACCTTTAGGAAATTTACCACCAGGCACTAATTCAATAGCGCAATCATAGCTCCTGTGAGGGGGCAAGGATGTAGATTTACTTTCACTAAATACATCCGAAAAATCAGTCAAAAAGTCAGGAACATCCTGAGACTGGGGAGAGGCAGAAAAAACAGGAGTGTCAGTATTAACACATTAGCAGCCCCAACTGGTCAAAGACTCAGATTTCTAATCCAAAACAGGATTATGAGACTGTAACCAAGTGAAACCCAATACAATAATGTCATGCAGATTATACAGCACCAAAAATTTGCAACTCTCCTGATGATCAGGTTCAACCCTCATTATCACCTGAGTAGAAAACTGGGTTTATTCTTCGCCAAAGGGGTAGAATCAATGCCCAGTAGGGAATAGACTTCCGCAGGGGTATCATGGGAAACCCACAACGTTTGGCAAAGTCAAAATCTATCAGGTTAATAGCTGCTCCTGAATCAACAAAAGCCTGAGCAGAAAATGTGGACAGGGAGCAAATCAGGGTAACAGTCAACAGAAATTTAGTCTGAACACTACTCAAGACAACTGTGCGTGCAAAACGTCTTCCCCGCTTATGGCAGATGGAAAGAGCATGAGAGGCGTCACCACAGTAGAAACATAACCCATTGCGCTTTCGAAACTCATGAAGCTGAGCCCCAGAAGTCACTCCATCACACTGCATGGGCCCAGGAGCTGGCTCACAAGGCAACACCATCTCACGCATACCTCTGCGCTCACGCAAACGTCTGTCAATTTGAATAGCCAATGACATAGAATCATTGAGACCAGAGGGGACAGGGAATCCCACCATAACATCCTTTACATTCTCTGACAGCCCCTTCCGAAAAAGGGCTGCCAAATCATCATCATTCCATTTGGTCACGACAGCCCACTTTCGGAATTTCTGACAGTACAACTCAGCGTCTTCAAGACCCTGATTTAATGCCAACAAGGTTTTTTCAGCTTTATCAGTGACATTAGGTTCATCTCACAATAACCCCAGAGCCAGAAAAAATACATCAATATCATTCAAAACGGGATCCCCAGGTGTCAGGGAAAAAGCCCAATCCTGAGGGTCGCCACGCAGGAGAGAGATGACAATTTGAACCTGCTGTGCTGCGCTCCCCGAGGACTTAGGTTTTAAGGCAAAAAACAAGTTACAGTTATTATTGAAATTCAGAAATTTAGCCCGATCCCCCAAAAACAAATCTGGCATGGGAATCCTAGGTGCCACAACCGGCAACCTAGCAAGATAGGTAGCAATACTCCAAACCTAAGTGGCAAGCTGATCCACACGGCCAGACAACTGTGCAAACTCCATTGAGAGAAAAAAAATCCTCCTCAGCACCCAGAGAAAAATAGGAAAGAAATGCAACAAACAGAAAAAAAAAATCTCTGACAATTCTGACTTTTTTTTTTATTTTACATTATTTTTCCCTTCTGTGAGTACCATAAAATAATCAGTTTGGGCAAGTGATACTGTTATGTTTAGGTAGCTGAGGAGAAAAAACAAAAACGGCAATACACCAGAGAGACTGGAATCTATTGGATTGCAGTAACCTGAACTAACCACACAACTAGAGGTAGTGGTGGAGCGTTCCTACGTTGATCCTAGACGCCTCGTCACAGCCTGAGACATAACTACACCTAAAGGCAGAAAGATGAAAGCTATCTGCCCCGGAGCAGATCCCCAAAGAAAATAGGAAGCCCCCAAACATGTAATGGCGGTTAGACAAGAAGAAAGCACGGACACAGACAGAAAATAGTATGAGCAAACGCTGGGGCCCAATCTGTCTAGACAGAAAAGTACAGGAAAGAATTCTGACTGCAATCCAAAAAAAAACCCTTAAAAATACCGGCTCTTCTGATTGCAAAAACACCTGAGTTTACACGATCTCCACCACCTATATCAGATCTCTGGTGTAACAAAACTAAGCCACAGCCACTGAAAAAAACAGGAAAAAGCAAATGAACAAATAATAGTGGCTACAGATAAACTGAGAGGAGCACAGGCCCCAGGAGGGGACCCGGCTGACCTCCACAAAAGTGCAAAAAACTAAGCAAAAAGCAAGCACAAAAAGAAAAGCAGAAAATATCTTAACAATTGATCACCGGCGACCATCATGGGAGGGAACCTCCCTTATATCAGTCCAGTCAGTGATCCCAGATTGCCATTCCTCGCTGGAAGGTTCAGTACTGTCTGTAACCACCAGAAGGAGCCTCTGCTCAGAAACCATCTCGAGCATATTCAGAACAAGCACCATTGTCTTGTGTGGTGACTGGGGTACATAATCTTGACGTAAACCTCAGGGCAATTTTTTGTGGCAGAATCGCTGTCTTGTGTGGTAACTGGGGCACGTAATCTTGCCTTACACCTCAGGGCAATTTTTTTGTGGCAGCACCGCTGTCTTGTGTGGTAACTGGGGTTCATAATCTCACCTTAAACCTCAGGGCAATTTTTTTGTGGCAGCACCGCTGTCTTGTGTGGTAACTGGGTTCATAATCTCGCATTAAACCTCAGGGTAATTTTTTTTTGTGGCAGCACCGCTTTCTTGTGCGGTGACTGGGGCACGTAATCTTGCCTTAAACCTCAGGGCAATTTTTTGTGGCAGCACCGCTGTCTTGTGTGGTAACTGGGGAGCGTAATTTCACCTTAAACCTGAGGGAAATTTTTTTGTGGCAGCACTGCTGTGTTGCGTGGTGACTGGGGTGCGTAATCTCACCTTAAACCTCAGGGCAATTTTTTACTGGCAGCACCGCTGTCTTGTGTGGTGACTGGCGTTCATAATCTCGCCTTAAACCTCAAGGCAATCTTTTTGTGCCAGCACCACTGTCTTGTGTGGTGACTGGGGTGCGTAATCTCTCCTTAAACCTCAGGGCAATTTTTATGTGGCAGCACCGCTGCCTTGAGTGGTGTCAGGGGTGCGAAGTCTCGTCTTAAACCTCATGGCATTTTTTTTGTGGCAGCACCGCTGTCTTGTGTTGTGACTTGGGTGCATAATCTCGCCTTAAACCTCAGGGCAATTTTTTTGTAGCAGCACCGTTGTCTTGTGTGGTGACTGGGGTATGTAATCTCGCCTTAAACCTCAGGGCAATTTTTTTGTGGCAGCACCGCTGTCTTGTGTGGTGACTGGGGCGCGTAATCTCGCCTTAAACCTCAGGTCAATTTTTTTGTGGCAGCACCACCTGTCTTGTGTGGTGACTGAAGTGCGTAATCTCGCCTTAAACCTCAGACAATTTTTTTGTGGCATCACCGTTGTCTTTTGCGGTGACTGGGGTGCGTAATTTCGTCTTAAACTTCAGGGCAATTTTTTGTGGCAGCACCACTGTCTTGTGTGATGACTGGGCACGAAATATCTCCTTAAACCTCAGGCAAAATTTTTTTCTGACAGACCCGTTGTGTTGGTGACTGGGTGAGTCAATTCACCTTAAACCTCAGGGCAATTTTTTTGTGGCAGACACTTGTCTTGTGTGTGACTTGGGGCAAAATATCTACCTTAAACCTCAGGCAATTTTTTTGTGCAGCACCGCTGTCTTATGTGGTGACTGGGGTGCGTAATCTCCCTTAAACCTCAGGGCAATTTTTTATTGGCAGACCGCTGTCTTGTGTGGTGACTGGTGCAAGAATCTCGCCTTGAACCCTCAGGGCAATTTTTTTGTGGTATCACATCTGTTTTAGTGTGGTGACTGGGTGCGTAATCTCGCCTTAAACCTCATGGCAATTTTTTTGTGGCAGTACCGTTGTCTTGTGTGGTGACTGGTGTATGTAATCTCGCCTTAAACCTCAGGGCAATTTTTTTGTGGGAGTACCGTTGTCTTGTGTGGTGACTGGGGTATGTAATCTCACCTTAAACCTCAGGGCAATTTTTTTGTGGCAGCACCGCTGTCTTGTGTGGTGACTGGGGCGTAATCTCGCCTTAAACCTCAGGGAATTTTTTTGTGGCAGCACCATTGTCTTTTGTGGTGAATGGGGTGCATAATCTCACCTTAAAACTCAGGGTAATTTTTCTGTGGCAGCACCGCTGTTTGTGTGGTGACTGGGGCTTATCTCGTCTTAAACCTCAGGGCAATTTTTTAGTGGCAGCACCGATCTCATGTGTGGTAACTGGGGGCGCATATTTCGCCTTAAACCTAGAGCTAATTTTTTTGTGGCAGCACTGCTGTCTTGTGTGGTGACTGGGGTGCTTAATCTCTCCCTAAATCCTCAGGGCAATTTTTTTGTGGCAGCACCGCTGTCTTGAGTGGTGACTGAGGTGCGTATTCGCTTAAACCTCGAGGCAATTTTTTTGTGGCAGCACCGTGTCTTGTGTGGTGACTGTGGGTTGCATAATCTCACCTAAACCTCAGGGCAATTTTTTTGTGGCACCACGTTGTCTTGGTGGTGACTGGGTGCGTAATTCTCCTTAATCCTCAGGGCAATTTTTTGTGGCAGCACCGATGTCTTGTGTGGTGACTGTGTGCGTAATTTCGCCTTAAACTCAGGGCAATTTTTTTGTGACACACCGTGTCTTGTGTTTGACTGCGGGTGGTAATCTTGACTTAAACCTCAGGGAAATTTTTTTGGCAGCACCGTGTCTTGTGTGGAGACTGGGGTACTAATCTTGACTTAAACCTCAGGGCAATTTTTTTGTGCAGTACCGTGTCTTGTGTGTGACTGGGGTAGTAATCTCGCTTAAACCTCAGGGCAAATTTTTTTTGGCAGTACCGTTGTCTTGTGTGGTGACTGGGGTACGTAATCTCGCCTTAAACCTCAGGGCAATTTTTTTGTGGCAGTACCATTGTCTTTTGTGGTGAATGGGGTGCCTAATCTCACCTTAAAACTCAGGGTAATTTTCCTGTGGCAGCACCGCTGTATTGTGTGGTGACTGGGGTGCTTAGTCTCGTCTTAAACCTCAGGGCAATTTTTTAGTGGCAGCACCGCTCTCATATGTGGTAACTGGGAGTGCAATTTCGCCTTAAACCTGAGGGCAATTTTTTGTGGCAGCACTGCTGTCTTGTGTGGTGACTGGGTGCGTAATCTCTCCTTAATTCTCAGGGCAATTTTTTTGTGGCAGCACCGCTGTCTTGAGTGGTGACTGAGGTGCGTAGTCTCGTCTTAAACCTCAGGGCAATTTTTTTGTGGCAGCACCGATGTCTTGTGTGGTGACTGTGTTGCATAATCTCACCTTAAACCTCAGGGCAATTTTTTTGTGGCACCACTGTTGTCTTGTGTGGTGACTGGGGTGCGTAATCTCTCCTTAATCCTCAGGGCAATTTTTTTGTGGCAGCACCGCTGTCTTGAGTGGTGACTGAAGTGCGTAATCTCGCCTTAAACCTCGGACAATTTTTTTGTGGCATCACCGTTGTCTTTTGCGGTGTCTGGGGTGCGTAATCTCGCCTTAAATCTCAGGGCAATTTTTTAGTGGCAGCACCACTGTCTTGTGTGATGACTTGGGCACGTAATCTCTCCTTAAACCTCAGGCAAATTTTTTTCTGAAAGGACCGCTGTCTCTTGTTGTGACTGGGGTGCGTAACCTGCCTTAAACCTCAGGGCAATTTTTTAGTGGCAGCACCGCTGTCTTGTGTGGTGACTGGGATGTGTAATCTCGTCTTAAACCTCAGGGCAATTTTTTGTGGCAGCAACCCTGTCTTGTGTGGTGACTGGGGTGATCAATCTCACCTTAAACCTAAGGGTAATTTTTTTGTGGCAGCACTGTAGTCTTGTGTGGTGACTGGGGTACAAAATCTCACCTTAAACCTCAGGGTAATTTTTTGTGCCAGCACTGCTGTCTTGTGTGGTGACTGGTGCAAGTAATCTCGCCTTTACCCTCAGGGCAATTTTTTTGTGGTATCACATCTGTTTAGTGTGGTGACTGGGGTGCGTAATCTCGCCTTAAACCTCAGGGCAATTTTCCTGTGGCAGCACCGCTGTCTTGTGTTGTAACTGGGGCACGTAATCTCGCCAAAAACCACAGGGCAATTTTTTTGTGTCAGCACCGCTGTCTTGTGTGGTGACTGGGGTGTGTAATTTCGCCTTAAACGTCAGGGCAATTTTTTTTGTGGCAGCACCGCTGTCTTGTGGTTTGACTGCGGTGTGTAATCTTGACTTAAACCTCAGGGAAATTTTTTTATGGCAGCACCGTTGTCTTGTGTGGTGACTGGGTACATAATCTTGACTTAAACCTCAGGGCAATTTGTTTGTGGCAGCACCGTTGTCTTGTGTGGTGACTGGGGTATGTATTCTCGCCTTAAACCTCAGGGAAATTTTTTTGTGGCAGCACCGCTGTCTTGGTGGTGACTGAGTGCGTAATCTCGCCTTAAACCTCGGGCAATTTTTTTGTGGCATCACCTTGTCTTTTGCGGTGTCAAGGGGTGCGTAATCTCGACCTTAAATCTCAGGGCTAATTTTTAGTGGCAGCACCACTGTATTGTGTGGTGACTGGGCTCGTAATCTCTCTTAAACCTCAGGCAATTTTTTTTCTGAAGACCGCTGTCTCTTGTTGTGACTGGGGTGCTAACCTCACCTTAAACCTCAGGGCAATTTTTTGTGCAGCACCGCTGTCTTGTGTGGTGACTGGTGTGGTAAATCTCGCCTTAAACCTCAGGGCAATTTTTTTGTGCAGCAACCCTGTCTTGTGTGGTGACTGGTGGTATCAATCTCACCTTAACCTAAGGGTAATTTTTTTGTGGCAGCACTGTAGTCTTGTGTGGTGACTGGGGTACTAAAATCTCACCTTAAACCTCAGGGTAATTTTTCTGTGCCAGCACCGCTGTCTTGTGTGTGTGACTGGGGCGTAATCTCGCCTTAAAACCACAGGTCAATTTTTTTGCGCAGCACCACCTGTCTTGTGTGGTGACTGGAAGTGCGTAATTCTCGCCTTAAACTCAGGACAATTTTTTTGTGGCACACCGTTGTCTTTGCAGTGACTGGGTGCGTAATTCTGTCTTAAACTTCAGGGCAAATTTTTTAGTGGCAGCACCACTGTCTTGTGTGTGACTGGGCACAAATATCTACTTAAACCTCAGGCAAATTTTTTTTGACAGGCACCGTGTCTAGTGTTGTGACTGGGGTGTCAATCTCACTTAAACCTCAGGGCAATTTTTTTGTGGCAGCACGTAGTCTTGTGTGGTGACTGGGGTGCAAAATCTACTTAAACCTCAGGGCAATTTTTTTGTGCAGCACCGCTGTCTTTTGTGGTGACTGGGGGCGTAATTCGCCTTAAACCTCAGGGCAATTTTTTTGTGGCAGAACGCTGTCTTTGTGGTGACTGGTGCCAATAATCTCACCTTAAACCCTCAGGGCAATTTTCTGTGTATCACCATCTGTTTGTGTGGTGACTGGGTGCGTAATCTCGCCTTAAACCGTCATGGCAATTTTTTTTGTGGCGACCGTGTCTTGTGTGGTTGACTGCGGTTGTAATCTTGACTTAAACCTCAGGGAATTTTTTTGTGGCAGTACCGTTGTCTTGTGTGGTGACTGGGGTATGTAATCTTGACACTTAAACCTCAGGGCAATTTTTTTGTGGCAGCACCGCTGTCTTGTGTGGTGACTGGGGTGTAATCTCGCCTTAAACCTCAGGGAAATTTTTTTGTGGCAGCACCTGTCTTGTGTGGTGAATGGGGTCACTAATCTACCTTAAACTCAGGGCAATTTTCTGTGGCAGCACCGTTGTCATTGTGTGGTGACTGGGGTTTATCTCGCCTTAAACCTCAGGAATTTTTTGTGGCAGCACCGCTCTTGTGTGGTACTGGGGCGCAATCTCGCCTTAAACCTGCAGGCAATTTTTTGTGGCAGCACTTGCTTTTGTGTGGTGACTGGGGTGCTAATCTCCCTTAAACCTCAGGGCAATTTTTCTGTGGCAGCACCGCTGTCTTGAGTGGTGACTGAGGTGCGTAGTCTCGTCTTAAACCTCAGGGCAATTTTTTTGTGGCAGCACCGATGTCTTGTGTGGTGACTGGGTTGCATATGTGCTTGGTACCACATGTTACCTTGGAGGATGCACGGAAGGTAAACCCACAAATAAACCCAATATTCATTCACACTCCACATATCCCTGGTGCCACCAGAGGGAGCCCTTGAAGAGTACACAGATATATAAGGGTGTGGAGAGACGGAGCAGTAGATCCTAGTTAGTGGAGTGAGAGACAGCAGTGAGACTAGTCACCTCAGACGAGCTGAGAGGGAAAGATTAGTCAGAGAGAGAGAGTCATTGAAAGCCTGAAGACTTCAGCATATGCTCAGTTTAAAGAGTGGAGTCCAGTAGTAGTGGGAAAGCTTGCCACTTAGCCTGGTCAAAACTGAGTCCACTGAGAGTACCTTCAGTGAGAAGCGTGCCAACGCTTGGAGAGCGGTGAAGAGAAACTGCCATCTACTGCTAGCGTGTGCTTATGTTAAAGGTGAGAGTAGGACAAAAGGCAAGTGGAAGAAAGAAGAGAGTGACAGAGGTTGAAACAGCATTGATCGCTTACCTCCACTCTGCACCACCGGACACCGGGTCCGAGTTTGCTAGCTTCTACACGACTAGTGGGAGAAACTGGAGACCCTGCTGGACTTCAGGTCACAGGGGCCCAGCAGTGCTGATACGTAACCGGGGTCAGGAAGAACAGGAGTCTGGTCGGCCAACCATTAGAGACTTAGTACTGTCTAAGAGAAGGCTCCACCACAAAGTCAGCCGGGCGTAGCTGAGAAGACAGAGTTAGACTTTGTTCTATACAGGTCAGAAACTCACACACATAAAGGAGTACAGAGGCCGTACACCTACTCAGTGGGATTACTGAACATGCATCCTCCACCCTGACAGCTTCCCGGGACGTGCCTGCATCTACCATCAGTAAAGGTACAGAAAGAGACTTTCTTGTGTGTGTCTGCCTTATTGATCCTGCACCCCTACACCGCCATATACCCTGAGGGATCAGTCTTGCCTGTGGAAGACTTAACACCTTGCTGCCCAGTAACAACCCCTCAGAGGATCTACCCTGCAGCGCTGGTCACCCTGACCAGGAACCACAGGTGGCGTCACGAACATTTCTACAAACCTATAATCCCCTGTAAATATCCCCCTTTTCACTGAGCGCCCAGGGCCATCGACCGAGCTAAGCTACCCGTGACATCCCCCATTGAAGTGAACGGGCTCGGTGCCGAGTACCCCACAGGCCCTGGCTATGAGCGACTCATCTTTGGCGTCACGAACAGGATACGAAGCTCGCTATATGTGAGTCCTGTGTGCCTGAATGGACTGTTTTTGTGCAAAAGACTGTGTTGCTGTTTTGTGATTTTTGGCGCCATTTGTCGCCATTTTGGCGCCATATTCGCGCCCTGAGGCGCTGGTGAAGAAGGAGGGCGTGTATTCGTGGGCGTACCACGCCCTGTGGCGCGAAAGTGATGGCCGCCCTATCCAAATGTTACTACAATGTCCGAGCCTGCCCCACAGCACAGAGAGATCCGCCTCCTCTTCATCCTCTGTGCTAGGAAGAGAAAGCGAAAGTCCCGCCTCCACGGAAAAGTCCAGAGTGTTCCAGATGGGAAGCACAGTCTGGCCTGGCGTGAGATGGCGGAAGGACAGGAGTCACTGTGTGGGGGAATGGCGGTGCACAGACCCCGTTCCCTGAAGAGTTGCAGCCTGTGCCTGAACCGTCCCCAGGTCGGGAGAACGACCAAATGATGTACCATGTGGAGGAGGTGGATGCGGCGCTGCAGGATCTGGCCCGACACCGCGCAGAGATGGAGGCGATGGAGCGGAGCTGGCGTGCCCTGAAACTGCGGCTGCAGTGGGACCGGCTGCTCTCCCCCCTGGATGCGCAACTGCCACCCGCACCACCACTGGAACCAGCGGCTGGGAAGAACCGGAGGCCGGCCCCAAAAGAGCCGTACCTGACCCCACCGAGGATGCGGCGGGAGGAGACTGAGGAGGCCTTGCCCGGACCGGAATGCCAGCCAGGCCTGGAACCAGAGGCCGCAGCAGAATGCAGTCCCCCGGTAGGGACGATGGAAGAAACCCAGCCACAAGCGATGGAGATCGACTGGGAGGAGATGGAGCTCCTGGACGACGTGGAGTACGCCGCCCAGAAGGAGAACGAGTGGCGACGCCGAGAGCATGAGGATGGGCAGCAGCGGGAGCAGCGTGAGGCGCAGCGGCTTCGCCAGAGGTACCGGAAACAGGATCTTGCTGACAAGGAGATCATCCGGCGAGATAAAGGTACGCTCCGGGAACCGCGGCGCCAGGGCGCCATTCGAGACTTCAAACTCCAGGGAGGCTGGGGGTTCATCCATGAGCCCGGCCTGTACCAGGAAGTCTTTGTCAACCGCAGGGATGTGGAGTCTCACCTGCCGGAGGGGCACCCGGACAGGGACCTGCTGATAGGGGATGTAGTCTCCTACACGCGGCATTGGGGGCTTAAAGGGTGGTATGCCCTGAACGTCTCCAGAGTCAGCGCCCCGGTCCCTGATGCCGGAAACGCACCCCGTGTCTCTGTGTCCCAGGCCCCAGCCACACCGGTGCCAGTCCGCGCACCTGCGTCCTATTCTGCAACGCTGCAGAGCACAGCGGCTGCTAGTGCGCCCCCTACTGAGCCAGTCCGCGCACCTGCGTCACACTTGGAAACGCTGCAGAGCACAGCGACTGCAAAAGCGTCCCCTGCTGAGCCAAGCCTGTGCGACCTGCAGAGCCTAAGTTTAGGAGAGGCACCTGTCAGGCCTCCAAGAAGTCGCAGAATAAAGATTGAAAACAGAACTGTGGCTACCCAGACACCGGTAGAAGGACATGACTTGATGGTGATGCGTTACAGAATGCACAGTGTGCTTCCAGCCCCAGGTTTGGAAGATGCTGCAATGTTTAAAGAAGACCAGTAGGACCCGGACAGGGTTTACTGTAATGTAAAAAAGTTATGTTGGAAATTGCACTTTATTGTAAGAGGTTTACATGATAATGCTGAAGTAGTGTACCCCAGTTGGGTAAAGTGGTTGTGATAATGTGTTTCATATGTCTTATGAAGGACTGTGTGGCTGAGGACTTGGCCAGCCCAAAAACTTTTATGTAAATATTTGGCACCTGGTGCCCCATCTTGGTTTTACGTAAACCGTGTCTACCTCTGAAGCAAAACCCGTATGGTGTGGCCTTGAGTGAGGTCTGCAGAAGGGAAGTCCTGTAGCCCACCCAGGACCACCGTGGGAGGTTTGGTACGGGTCCTCCACAAGAATTTTGTATTTGCACTTGAAAGTATATTATTACTTGTCTTTGTATTTATTGAAACGTTCAAAGTGTCCTTACCTTCCGCAAGGGAAGAGTTACTGTTTATTGATGATGTTATAAAAATTATTTCTTTTTCAGCCCGGGAGTGCTGATGATAACTAGGGGGGGATGTGTAGCCCAGCTGCGCTTGGTGCCACATGTTACCCTGGAGGATGCACGGAAGGTAAACCCACAAATAAACCCGATATTCATTCACACTTCACATATCCCTGGTGCCAACAGAGGGAGCTATTGAAGAGTACGCAGATATATATTGGTGTGGAGAGACGGAGCAGGAGATTCGAGTTAGTCAGTGTTAGTTGAGTGAGAGACAGCAGTGAGACTAGTCACCTCAGACGAGCTGAGAGGGAAAGATTAGTCAGAGAGAGAGAGTCATTGAAAGCCTGAAGACTTCAGCATATACTCAGTTTAAAGAGTGGAGTCCAGTAGTAGTGGGAAAGCTTGCCACTTAGCCTGGTCAAAACTGAGTCCACTGAGAGTACCTTCAGTGAGCGTTTCAGTGAGTAAGCGTGCCGACGCTTGGAGAGCGGTGAAGAGAAACTGCCATCTACTGCTAGCATGTGCTTATGTTAAAGGTGAGAGTAGGACGAAAGGCAAGTGGAAGAAAGAAGAGAGTGACAGAGGTTGAAACAGCATTGATCGCTTACCTCCACTCTGCACCACCGGACGCCGGGTCCGAGCTTGCTAGCATCTACACGACTAGTGGGAGAAACCGGAGACCCTGCTGGACTTCAGGTCACAGGGGCCCAGCAGTGCTGATACGTAACCGGGGTCAGGAAGAACAGGAGTCTGGTCGGCCAACAATTAGAGACTTAGTTCTGTCTAAGAGAAGGCTCCACCACAAAGTCAGCCGGGCGTAGCTGAGAAGACAGAGTTAGACTTTGTTCTATACAGGTCAGAAACTCACACACATTAAAGTAGTACAGAGGCCTACACCTACTCAGTGGGATTACTGGAAGTGCATCCTCTACCCTGACAGCTTCCAGGACGTGCCTGCATCTACCATCAGTAAAGGTTCAGAAAGAGACTTTCTTGTGTGTGTCTGCCTTATTGATCCTGCACCCCTACACCGCCATATACCCTGAGGGATCAGTCTTGCCTGTGGAAGACTTAACATCTTGCTGCCCAGTAACAACCCCTCAGAGGATCTACCCTGCAGCGCTGGTCACCCTGACCAGGAACCACAGGTGGCGTCACAAACATTTCTACAAACCTATAATCCCCTGTAAATATCCCCCTTTTCAGTGAGCGCCCAGGGCCACGGACCGAGCTGTGCTACCCGTGACATCCCCCATTGAAGTGAACGGGCTCGGTGCCGAGTACCCCACAGGCCCTGGCTGTGCGTCTCAGCAGCACCGCTGACTTGTGTGGTGACTTGGGCACGTAATCTCACCTTAAACCTCAGGGCAATTTTTTTGTGGCATCACCGCTGTCTTGCATGGTGACTGGGGTGCATAATCTCAACTTAAACCTCAGGTCAAATTTTTAGTGGCAGCACTGCTGTCTTGTGTGGTGACTGTGGTGCGTAATTTTGCCTTAAACCTCAGGGCAATTTTTTTGTGGCAGCACCGTTGTCTTGTGTGGTAACTAGGGTGCGTAATTTCGCCTTAAACATCAGGGCAATTTTTTTGTGGCAGCACTGCTGTCTTGTGTGGTGACTGGGGTGCGTAATCCCACCTTAAACCTCAGGGCAATTTTTTTGTGGCAGCACCATTGTCATGTGTGGTGTCTGGGGTGCATAATCTTGCCTTAAAACTAAGGGCAATTTTTTTGTGGCAGCACCGCTGTCTTGTGTAGTGACTGGGGCACATAATCTAGCCTTAAACCTCAGGGCAATTTTTTTGTGGCAGCACCGCTGTCTTGTGTGGTGACTGGGTTACATAATCTAGCCTTAAACCTCAGGGCAATTTTTTAATGGCAGCACCACTGTCTTGTGTGATGACTTGGGCACGAAATCTCTCCTTAAACCTGAGGCAAATTTTTTTCTGGCAGCACCGCTGTCTTGTGTGGTGACTGGGGTGATCAATCTCACCTTAAACCTCAGGGCAATTTTTTTGTGGTAGCACCATTGTCTTGTGTGGTGACTGAGGTACATAATCTCACCTTAAACCTCAGGGCAATTTTTTTGTGCCAGCACCGCTGTCTTGTGTGGTGACTGGGGTGCGTAATCTCCCCTTAAACATCAGGGCAATTGTTTTGTGGCAGCACCGCTGTCTTGTGTGGTGACTGGGGAGGGTAATTTTGCCTTAAACCTGAGGGAATTTTTTTGTGGCAGCACTGCTGTCTTGTGTCGTGACTGGGATGCGTTATCTCACCTTAAATCTCAGGGCAATTTTTTGTGGCAGCACCGCTGTATTGTGTGGTGACTGGGGTGCATAATCTCGCCTTAAACCTCAGGGCAATTTTTTAGTGGCAGTGTAGAGCCCAGCTGCACTTGGAATCTCATTTCCCAGAGGGATGCACCGAAGGTAATGACCACTAGAGGACCCAATATGCATACACACATCTTCACCAATCCCTAGAGCCACCAGAGGGAGCCTTTTTAGTGTATATAAGGATGGTGACGCCACAGAGGTCAGTTCAGAGTTATTTAGTCACCTCAGAAGGTGGAGAACGAGAGGAGAGTTGTTAGTTCTCTTGGAAAGAAGCGAGTAGAGAGTTAGCTCTAGGAGCGAGTACAGATCAGTTAGTCTGCAAAGCCAGGTGCAGGACAGACGGTGAAGACTGATAGCAGCTCCAGACAGAGCTTGGAAGAAAGAAGAGAGAGAGAGATCAGCTACTTAAGAAAGAACCTGAAGTCTGTAGCTTGAAGCTTAGTAAACACGTGTGGAGGCTGGTACAGGTGGGACAGAAACCACTCCAGCCTAGTCAGAACTGAGTCAACCGAGTGCAGTTCAGTGAGCAAGCGTGCTGCCGCTTTGAGAGCGGTGAAGAAAGAGAGGAAGCAGCCATCTATGGCCAGTGTGTGCTTATGTGAGGGTCGAGTAGGACGAAAGGCGAGTGGATAAGAAGAGTGACAGAGGTGGAAATAGCATTGATAGCTTACCTCTACTTTGATTTACCGGACACCGGGTCCAAGCTTGCTGGATCCTTCACGACTAGCAGGAGATACCGGAGACCCTGCGGGACTACAAGTCGCAGGGGCCCATAAGTGTTGATTCGTAACTGGGTCAGGAAGACAGGAGTCTGGTTGGCCAACCATTAGAGACTGTGTTCTTTCCAATAGAAGGCCCTACACAAAGTCAGCCGGGTGTAAAGTGGAAGACAGAGTTAGGCCTCGTTTCATACAGGTCAGAGACTCACATTACAGGAGTAAGGAGGCCCTACACCTACTCAGTGAGAAGAACTGGACGTGCATCCTTCACCCTGCCAGTGTCCCGGGAGGTGCCTGCAATTCCATCAGTAAAGGTACAGAAAGAGACTTTTGTGTGTGTGTTCACATTATTACTCCTACGGCCGAACTCCCCTCCTCCATCCTGCACCCCTAAACAGTTTAACTACCCTGAAGTTCCCCAGCCTTACCTGTGGAAGGCTTAACACCTTGCTGCCAAAATACCAACCCTTCAGTGGACCTATACAGCAGCGCTGGTCACCCTGACCAGGAACCACAGGTGGCATCACGAACATTCTACAAACACTTTAATCCCCTGTAAATATCCCACATTTAAGGTGAGCTCCAGGGCCACGGACCGAGCTTCAGCTACCGTGACATTTCCCATAGAAGTGAACGGGCTCGGTACCGAGTACCCCACTGCCCTGGCGGGCGGCTCATCTAACTTGGAGTCATGAACAGGATTCTGAAGCTCGTATTAAGCGAGTCCTGTGTGCCTGAATTGACTGTTTGTGCAAAAAGACTGTGATTGCTATTTTTGTGACTTTGCCACCATTTTGCCGCCATGTTGCAGCCATGTTCGCGCCCTGAGGCGCTCGTGAAGAAGAGGGGCGTAAATTCGTGGGCGTACCCCCCATGTGGCGCGAAAATTATGCCCGTCTACCCTAAGTGTACTGCACCATCCGGACATGTCCATCTGCAAGGGAGATCCGCCTCCTGATTCCCCATGGCGGGAGAAGAAGGAAGAGAAAACCCCGCCTCCATACTAAAGCGGGGGCCCCTCCTGATGGAAAAATCTCCTGTGACCGGGAGGAGCTTACCCTCTCCTCCCATGAAGGAAAGCAACCTGTCGCTGAGCCGTCTTCAGGGCTGAACCCATCGGTGCCCTCTCCATTGAAGAAGAAGTGGATGCTGAACTGGAGAACCTAGCCCGGCTCTGGGCAGAAGTGGAGCGGATGGAATAGAGCTGGAGGGCCCAGAAGCAGCGGCTGCAGCAGAGCCGATCGCTCTGCCCACCTGTGATCCCGGCATCAGAAGCCGTCCAAGGAGCGAGTTCCGCCGCAGATGCCGCCGCTGCCTTACCTGTCCCCACAGAAGAACCAGCGATGGAGGAAGCTGAGCCTGCGGAGCTGACCCGGCAGCGGAAGGAGGCCGAAAGCATGAAGCGGAGCTGGCGAGCGCTCACATTAGGCCGAGACCAGCCGCTGGAGCCGCAACGCCCGCTGAGGCGTCCCATTCCGCCGGCACCTGAAGCAGAGGAGGATCCCAGCTCCCGTACTGACACCGCAGTGGAGGAGTCCGGCGCTGAAGAAATGCAGGTAACCGGCGACAATATCACTGCTGCAGCCGATGCCACCCTGGTGGAACCCCTGACACCTCCACCAGCTCAGGGCATACCCGCCACACAGACACCAGTGGTGGAGTCGATGACCCTGGTGCTAGGCAATGTGCCCATGGACAGGAATGGTCCTGTGCTTGCGCAGCCATTAAGTCGTAGCTCCCAAGTACTCCATGTGTTCTCTGAGGAGGACCAGGTAGTAACAGTTGCTACTGTTGAAGATATAGCAATGCCACATTAGAAACCTGAACAGGGTCACTGTACTGTAAGATAGTTTTAAGAGTTGCTGCACCCGGACGGATATTTGCCAGTCAGTTTGAAATGTTTACATTGTTAATGCTTGAAGTATACCCCAGTTGGGTAATGTAATTTGTTATGCTCTTTTGATGTGGACTGCGTGGCTGAGGACTATGCCAGCCCAAAAACTACCTTTGTATATAGATAGCTCATTTGTGCTCTATCTTGGTTTTACGTAAAACTATTGCTACCTCTGAAGCCAAAACCCGTTTGGTGTGGCCGAGAGTGAGGTCTGCTATAAGTGAAGTCTTGCAGCCCACCCAGGACCACCGTGGGAGGTTTGGAGCGGGTCCTCCACAAGTATAATGTCTACTTGATGAAGAAGTATTTTGCACTGCATTTTCTACTTGTAATAAAAGTGTTATTTATTGTTGTAACGTTTAAAGGTCCTCACCTCCCGTAAGGGACGAGTCCACTTGTTATTTAATGTTAACGTATTTAAAAATATTTTCTTTCAGCCCAGGAGTGCTGATCTTAACCAGGGGGGATGTAGAGTCCAGCTGCGCTTGGAATCTCATTTCCCAGAGGGATGCACCGAAGGTAATGACCACTAGAGGACCCAATATGCATACACACATCTTCACCAATCCCTAGAGCCACCAGAGGGAGCATTTTTAGTCTATATAAGGATGGTGAAGCCACGGAGGTCAGTTCAGTGTTGTTTAGTCACCTCAGAAGGTGGAGAATGAGAGGAGAGTTGTTAGTTCTCTTGGAGAGAAGCGAGTAGAGAGTTAGCTCTAGGAGCGAGCACAGATCAGTTAGTCTGCAAAGCCAGGTGCAGGACAGACGGTAAAGACTGATAGCAGCTCCAGGCAAAGCTTGGAAGTAAGAAGAAAGAGAGAGAGAACAGCTGTGTTTGAAAGAACCTGAAGTCTGCAGCTTGAAGCTTAGTTCACACGTGTGGAGGCTAGTACAAGTTGAAAGAAAGCCACTCCAGCCTAGTCAGAACTGAGTCAACCGAGTGCAGTTCAGTGAACAAGCATGCCGACGCTTTGAGAGCGGTGAAGAAAGAGAGGAATCAGCCATCTATGGCCAGTGTGTGCTTATGTGAGGGTCGAGTAGGACGAAAGGCAAGTGGATAAGAAGAGAGTGACAGAGATGGAAATAGCATTGATAGCTTACCTCTACTCTGATTTACCGGACACCGGGTCCGAGCTTGCTGGATCCTTCACGACTAGCAGGAGATAACAGAGACCCTGCGGGACTACAAGTCACAGGGGCCCATAAGTGTTGATTCGTAACTGGGTCAGGAAGACAGGAGTCTGGTCGGCCAACCATTAGAGACTGTGTTCTTTCCAATAGAAGGCCCTACACAAAGTCAGCCGGATGTAAAGTGGAAGACAGAGTTAGGCCTCGTTTCATACAGGTCAGAGACTCACATTACAGGAATAGGGAGGCCCTACACCTACTCAGTGGGAAGAACTGGACGTGGATCCTTCACCCTGCCAGTATGCCCAGGATGTGCCTGCAATTCCATCAGTAAAGGTACAGAAAGAGACTTTTGTGTGTGTGTTCACATTATTACTCCTACGGCCGAACTCCCCTCCTCCATCCTGCACCTCTACACAGTTTAACTACCCTGAAGGTCCCCAGCCTTACCTGTGGAAGGCTTAACACCTTGCTGCCTAAATACCAACCCTTCAGTGAACCTATACAGCAGCGCTGGTCACCCTGACCAGGAACCACAGGTGGCATCACAAACATTCTACAAACACTTTAATCCCCTGTAAATATCCCACATTTAAGGTGAGCCCCAGGGCCACGGACCGAGCTGCAGCTAACGTGACATTCCCCATAGAAGTGAAAGGGCTCGGTGGCGAGTACCCCACTGCCCTGGCGGGCGGCTCAGCAGCACCGCTATCTTGTGTGGTGACTGGGGTGCATAATCTCGCCTTAAACATCAGGGCAATTGTTTTGTGGCAGCACCGCTGTCTTGTGTGGTGACTGGGGAGCGTAATTTTGCCTTAAACCTGAGGGCAATTTTTTAGTGGCAGCACCACTGTCTTGTGTGATGACTTGGGCACAAAATCTCTCCTTAAACCTCAGGCAATTTTTTTTCTGGCAGCACCGCTGTCTTGTGTGGTGACTGTGATGCGTAATCTCGTCTTAAAACTCAGAGCAATTTTTCGTGGCAGCACCAATGTATTGTGTGGTGACTGGGGTGATCAATCTCACATTAAACCTCAGGGCAATTTTTTTGTGGCAGCACCGTTGTCTTGTGTGGTGACTGGGGTCCATAATCTCACCTTAAACCTCAGGGCAATTTTTTTGTGCCAGCACCGCTGTCTTGTGTGGTGATTGGTGTGCGTAATGTTGCCTTAAACCTCAGGGCAACTTTTTATTGGCAGCAAAGCTGTCTTGTGTGGTGACTGGGTCAAGTAATCTCGCCTTAAACCTCAGGGCAATTTTTTGTGGCATCAGCACTGTTTAGTGTGGTGACTGGGGTGCGTAATCTCGCCTTAAACCTCAGGGCAATTTTCCTGTGGCAGCACCGCTGTATTGTGTGGTGACTGGGGTGCGTAATATCGCCTTAAACCTCAGGGCAATTTTTTAGTGGCAGCACCGCTGTCTTGTGTGGTGACTGGGGTGCGTAATCTCGCCTTAAACCTCAGGGCAATTTTTTTGTGCCAGTGTAGAGCCCAGCTGTGCTTGGAATCTCATTTCCCAGAGGGATGCACCGAAGGTAATGACCACTAGAGGACCCAATATGCATACACACAGCTTCACCATTCCCTAGAGCCACCAGAGGGAGCCTTTTAGAGTATATAAGGATGGTGAAGCCACAGGAAGTAGCTTAGTTAGTTGAGGGCTGCAGCCTGCAGTGTCACCTCAGAGAGTTGACAGTTGTTAGTTCTCTTGGAGAGGAGAGAGAGAACAGCAGTTGTTGAAAGAACCTGAAATCTGCAGCTCTAAGCTTAGTTCAACGTGTGGAGGCTAGTACAAGTGGAAAGATAACCACTCCAGCCTAGTCAGAACTGAATCAACTGAGTGCAGTTAAGTGAGCAAGCGTGCCGACGCTTTGAGAGCGGTGAAAAAAGGAAAGAAACAGTCTACCATCTGCTAGTGTGTGATAGTGCGAGGGTCGAGTAGGACGAAAAGCGAGTGGAGTAAGAAGAGAGTGACAGAGGTGGAAACAGCATTGATAGCTTACCTCTACTCTGATTAACCGGACGCCGGGTCAGAGCTTGCTGGATCCTTCACGCCTAGCAGGAGATACCGGAGACCCTGCGGGACTACAAGTCGCAGGAGCCCATAGGTGTTGATACGTGGCGGGGTTAGGAAGACAGGAGTCTGGCAGGTACCGCCGTTAGAGACTGTGTCCTTCCAATAGAAAGCCCTATACAAAGTCAGCCGGGTGCAAAGTTGAAGACAGAGTTAGGCCTCGTTTCATACAGGTCAGAAACTAACATTACAGCAGTAAGGAGGCCCTACATCTACTTAGTGGGAAGAACTGGACGTGCATACTTCACCCTGCCAGCACCCCGGGACGTGCCTGCCATTCCATCAGTAAAGGTACAGAAAGAGACTTTGTGTGTGTGTGTTCCATTATTACTCCTGCGGCTGAACTCCCCTCCTCCGTCCTGCACCCCTACACTCTGTTTACCCTGAAGGACCCCAGCCTTGCCTGTGGAAGGCTTAACACCTTGCTGCCCAACACCAACCTTTCAGCGGATCTGCATAGCAGCGCTGGTCACTCTGACCAGGTAACACAGGTGGCGTCACGAACATTTCTACAAACACTTTAATCCCCTGTAAATATCCCCCTTTACAGTGAGCGCCCAGGGCCACGGACCGAGCTGCGTCGCCGTGACATCCCCCATAGAAGTGAACGGGCTCGGTGCCGAGTACCCCACAGGCTCTTGCGTGCGACTCATTTCTGGCGTCACGAACAGGATTTCGTGCCCTGCAACAACGGAGGATTCATGCCCGTTGCCACCGGGTACTGTGTGCCTTAGTAAAAGACTGTGTTTTGTATGTGGTGAAGATTTCCCGCCATTTGCCCGCCATTTACAGCGCAACTGCGCGAAAACTAGTGGGCGTACCTGCAAAAGCGCGCTGAGTCCCGGACACGCCCCCAACGCTGACGCGGCGGCAGGTCCTGTGGAGAGCTGCAGTGAACGCTCTGATGTCAGAGCGCCGGCGACGCAGGTCCTACTCACTACTAGAACCGGAGGAAGCTGCGGCATACAGGAGAAGGTAGGCCACGCTTAACTAGGGGGGCGCAGACATGTCGCAGCAACAAGCTGACAGCACGGCCCAGGCTAACCGCCCCAATGACTTACCCCTCTGGTTCTGGGGTGCATAATCTCGCCTTAAACCTCAGGGCAATTTTTTTGAGGCAGCACCGCTGTCTTATGTGGTGACTGGGGCACGTAATCTCATCTTAGACCTATGGGCAATTTTTTTTTTGCAGCACCGCTGTCTTGTGTAGTCAATGGGGTGCCTAATCTCACCTTAAACCTCAGGGCAATTTTTTTGTGGCAGCACCGCTGTCTTGTGTGGTGACTGAAGTGCGTAATCTCACCTTAAACCTCAGGGCAATTTTTTTGTGGCATCACCATTGTCTTTTGCGGTGACTGGGGTGCGTAATCTCGCCTTAAACCTCAGGGCAATTTTTTACAGGCTGCACCACTGTCTTGTGTGATGACTTGGGCACGAAATCTCTCCTTAAACCTCAGGCAAATTTTTTCTGGCAGCACCGCTGACTTGTGTGGTGACTGGGATGCGTAATCTCGCTTTAAAGCTCAGAGCAATTTTTTGTGGCAGCACCACTGTCTTGTGAGGTGATTGGGGTGACCAATCTCACCTTAAACCTCAGGGCAATTTTTTTGTGGCAGCACCGTTGTCTTGTGTGGTGACTGAGGTACATAATCTGACCTTAAACCTCAGGGCAATTTTTTTGTGCCAGCAACGCTGTCTTGTGTGGTGACTTGGGTGCGTAATATCGCCTTAACCCTCAGGGCAATTTTTTATTGGTAGCACCGCTGTCTTGTGTGGTGACTGTGGCAAGTAATCTCACCTTAAACCTCAGGGCAATTTGTTTGTGGCATCACCGCTATATTGTGTGGTGACTGGGGTGCGTAATCTCGCCTTAAACCTCAGGGCAATTTTTTAGTGGCAGCACCGCTGTATTGTGTGGTGACTGGGGTGCGTAATCTCGCCTTAAACCTCAGGGCAATTTTTTGTGGCAGCACCGCTGTCTTGAGTGGTGACTGGGGTGCACAATTTCGCCTTAAACCTCACGGCAATTTTCCTGGGCAGCACCGCTGTATTGTGTGGTGACTGGGGTGCATAATCTCGCCTTAAACCTCAGGGCAATTTTTTAGTGGCAGCACCGCTGTCTTGTGTGGTGACTGGGGTGCATAATCTCGCCTTAAACATCAGGGCAATTGTTTTATGGCAGCACCGTTGTCTTTTGTGGTGACTGGGGTACATAATCTCACTTTAAACCTTAGGGCAATTTTTTATTGGCAGCACTGCTGTCTTGTGTGGTGACTGGGGCAAGTAATCTCGCCTTAAACCTCAGGGCAATTTTTTTGTGTGGCATCATCCCTGTTTAGTGTGGTGACTGGGGTGCGTAATCTCGCCTTAAACCTCAGGGCAATTTTTTTGTGGCATCACCGCTGTATTGTTTGGTGACTGGGTTGCGTAATCTCGCCTTAAACCTCACGTCAATTTTCCTGTGGCAGCACCGCTGTATTGTGTGGTGACTGGGGTGCGTAATCTCGCCTTAAACCTCAGGGCAATTTTTTAGTGGCAGCACCGCTGTCTTGTGTGGTGACTGTAGTGCATAATCTCGCCTTAAGCCTCACGGCAATTGTCTTGTGGCAGCACCGCTGTCTTGTATAGTGACTGGGGAGCGTAATTTTGCCTTAAACCTGAGGGCAATTATTTTGTGGCAGCACTGCTGTCTTGTGTGGTGACTGGGGTGCGTAATCTCACTTTAAACCTCAGGGCAATTTTTTAGTGGCAGCACCGCTGTCTTGTGTGGTGACTGGGGTGCATAATCTCGCCTTAAACTTCACGGCAATTTTTTAGTGGCAGCACCGCTGTCTTGTGTGGTGACTGGGGTGCATAATCTCGCTTTAAACCTCACGGCAATTTTCCTGTGGCAGCACCGCTGTATTGTGTGGTGACTGGGGTGCGTAATCTCGCCTTAAACCTCAGGGCAATTTTTTAGTGGCAGCACCGCTGTCTTGTGTGGTGACTGGGGTGCATAATCTCGCCTTAAACATCAGGGCAATTGTTTTATGGCAGCACCGTTGTCTTTTGTGGTGACTGGGGTACATAATCTCCTTTAAACCTAGGCAATTTTTGTGGCAGCACGCTGTATTGTGTGGTGACTGGGTCGTAATCTCGCCTTAAACCTCAGGGCAATTTTTTATTGGCAGCACTGCTGTCTTGTGTGGTGACTGGGGCAAGTAATCTCGCCTTAAACCTCAGGGCAATTTTTTTGTGGCATCATCCCTGTTTAGTGTGGTGACTGGGGTGCGTAATCTCGCCTTAAACCTCAGGCAATTTTTTTGTGGCATCACCGCTGTATTGTTGGTGACTGGGGTGCGTAATCTCGCCTTAAACCTCACGGCAATTTTCTGTGGCAGCACCGCTGTATTGTGTGGTGACTGGGGTGCGTAATCTCGCCTTAAACCTCAGGGCAATTTTTTAGTGGCAGCACCGCTGTCTTATGTGGTGACTGGGGTGCATAATCTCCCTTAAACCTCAGGGCAATTTTTTTAGTGGCAGCACCGCTGTCTTGTGTGGTGACTGGGTGCTAATCTCGCCTTAAACCTCAGAGTAATTTTTTTGTGCCTGCACCGCTGTCTTGTGTGGTGACTGGGTGCATAATCTTCCTTAAACCTCAGGGCAATTTTTAAGTGGCAGCACCGCTATCTTGCTTGTGTCTGGGGTGCGTAATTTTGCCTTAAACCTCAGGGCAATTTTTTATTGGCAGGACCGCTGTCTTGTGTGGTGACTGGGATGCGTAATCTCGCTTAAGCCTCAGGGCAATTTTTTAACTGGCAGTACCGCTATCTTGTGTTGTGACTGGGTGAGTAATTCGCCTTAAACTCAGGGCAATTTTTTTAGTGGCAGAACCGCTGTCTTTGTGGTGACTGGGGACGTAATCTCACCTTAAACTTCAGGGCAATTTTTTTGTGTCAGCACCGCTGTCTTGTGTGGTGACTGGGTGCGTAATCTCTCCTTAAACCTCAGGGCAATTTTTTAGTGGCAGCACCGCTGTCTTGTGTGGTGACTGGGGTACGTAATCTCGCCTTAAAGCTCAGGGCAATTTTTTT
>JARQOD010011045.1:0-24955 GCA_033576555.1 Oophaga sylvatica
GAAACAAACTGGACTCCTCTGTCAGACACAATGTTCTCAGGAATGCCGTGTAAACGAACCACGTGCTGAAGGAACAACGGCACCAATTCAAAGGAGGAAGGCAACTTAGGTAATGGCACAAGATGTATCATCTTGGAAAACCTATCACAAATTACCCAGATGGTGGTCATTCTCTGAGAAACAGGAAGGTCGGAAATGAAATCCATAGAGATATGGGTCCATGGTCTCTTGGGCACAGGCAATGGCATCAACAAACCACTAGAGCGAGAGCAAGGCTTGGAGCGAGAGCAAGTCCCGCAGGACTGCACAAATTCCCTGACATCACGAGACAAGGTAGGCCACCAAAAGGAATGACTAACCAAGTCTCTGGTACCAAAAATTCCGGGATGCCCAGCCAACGCGGAACAATGAATCTCAGACATCACACTCTTTTTCCACTGGTCCGGGACAAACAATTTTCCAACAGGGCAGCGCTCGGGCCTATCCTGACACCCTCCAGAGCAAGTCTCAAATTGGGCGAGATGGCGGAAAGAACTATACCCTCTTTCAAAATAACAGAAGGATCAGATAACTCAGGAGAGTCCGCAAGGAAACTCCTCGAGAGGGCATCCGCCTTAACATTCTTAGTGCCAGGAAGAAAGGAAACCACAAAATTAAAACGTGTGAAAAACAAGGCCCACCTGGCCTGTCTAGGATTGAGTCGCTTGGCATATTCCAGATAGACCAGATTCTTATGGTCCGTAAGGACCACCACCTGATGTTTGGCTCCCTCCAGCCAATGTCTCCACTCTTCAAAAGCCCACTTCATGGCCAATAACTCCTGATTACCCACGTCATAATTACGTTCAGTAGGAGAAAATTTTCTAGAGAAAAAGGCACAAGGGTTACTTTTAGAGGTCTCTGGATATTTTTGGGACAAAACGGCACCTGCCCCAATTTCAGAGGCATCAACCTCCACCTGAAATGGCAGAGAAACATCAGGCTGCCGTAGAACAGGAGCAGAAGTGAATCTCTGCTTAAGTTCCTGAAACGCAGAGACTGCCTCAGGAGGCCAATTCACCACATCAGAACCCTTTCTGGTCAAATCAGTTAATGGTTTAACAATAACCGAGAAATTACCAATAAATTTACGATAAAAATTGGCAAAACCCAAAAATCTCTGAAGAGCCTTTAATGAAGTAGGTTGGACCCAATCACAGATGGCCTGAACCTTGACCGGGTCCATTTCAATAACAGATGGGGACAAAATGAATCCCAGAAATGAGATCCTCTGTACGCCAAAAAGACACTTTGATCCCTTCACATACAGAGCATTCTCTCTCAAAATCTGGAACACAGTCCGAACATGTTTCACATGAGAGTCCCAGTCATTGGAAAAAATCAAGATATCATCCAAATAAACAATCAGAAATTTATCCACAAAATCCCTGAAAATGTCATTCATGAAGGACTGGAAGACGGAAGGAGCATTAGTGAGCCCAAAGGGCATCACCAGGTACTCAAAATGCCCTTCAGGGGTATTGAATGCCGTCTTCCATTCATCCCCGTGCTTAATGCGAATAAGGTTATACGCCCCCCTGAGGTCAAGCTTGGTAAACCAAGTAGCGTTTTTCACCCTGGAAAACAGGTCAGAAATCAAGGGTAACGGGTATTGATATTTCACAGTAATATTGTTCAAGAGACGATAATCAATACACGGCCTTAATGAACAATCCTTTTTGGCCACAAAGAAAAAACCGGCACCTAAGGGTGAAGAGGATGGTCTGATATGATCCTTCTCCAATGATTCCTTGATATAAGACCGCATAGCGTCATGTTCAGGTACAGACAAGTTAAAAAGGCGACCTTTAGGGAATTTACTACCCGGCACTAATTCAATAGCGCAGTCATAGCTCCTATGGGGAGGTAAGGATGCAGATTTACTTTCGCTAAACACATCAGAAAAATCAATCAAAAAGTCAGGAACATCCTGAGCCTGGGGGGAGGCAGAAAAAACAGGAGTGTTGGTATTAACACATTGGCAGCCCCAACTGGTTACAGACACAGATTTCCAATCCAAAACAGGATTATGAGACTGTAACCAAGGGAAACCCAGCACGATAATGTCATGCAGATTATATAGAACCAAAAATTTGCAGCACTCCTGGTGATGAGGTTCAACCCTCATTATCACCTGAGTAGAAAACTGGGGTTTATTCTCAGCCAAAGGGGTAGAATCGATCCCCAGTAGGGGAATAGACTTCTGTAGGGGTATCAAGGGAAACCCACAACGTTTAGCAAAATCATAATCCATCAGGTTAATAGCTGCTCCAGAATCAACAAAAGCCTGAGCAGAAAATGAGGACAGAGAGCATATCAGAGTGACAGTTAATAAAAACTTAGTCTGAACACTACCCAAGACAACTGAGCGTGCAAAACGTCTTCCCCGCTTAGGGCAGACTGAAATAGCATGAGAGGCATCACCACAGTAGAAACATAACCCATTGCGCTTTCGAAACTCATGACGCTGTGCCCCAGACACCACTCCATCACACTGCATGGGTTCAGAAGCTGGTTCACAAGGCAACACCATTCCACGCATACTTCTCCGCTCACGCAAACGTCTGTCAATTTGAATCGCTAATGACATAGAATCATTGAGACCAGAGGGGACAGGGAATCCCACCATAACATCCTTTACATTATCTGACAGACCCTTCCGTAAAAGGGCCGCCAAAGCGTCGTCATTCCATTTGGTCAGGACTGCCCACCTACGGAATCTCTGACAGAATAACTCAGCGTCATCAAGCCCCTGATTTAATGCCAACAAGGCTTTTTCAGCTTGATCAGTGACATTAGGCTCATCGTACAATAACCCCAAAGCCTGAAAAAATGCATCAACATCACTCAAAACAGGATCCCCAGGTATCAGGGAAAAAGCCCAATCCTGAGGATCGCCGCGCAGGAGAGAGATGATAATTTGAACCTGCTGCGCTGCGTTCCCTGAGGACTTAGATTTTAAGGCAAAAAACAATTTACAATTATTTTTGAAATTCTGAAACTTAGCTCGATCCCCTAAAAACAAATCTGGCATGGGGATCCTAGGTTCCACAACAGGCAACCTAGCAAGATATGCAGCAATACTCTGAACCTCAGTGGCAAGCTGATCCACACGGCCAGACAACTGTGCAAACTCCATTAAGAGAAAAGCTCCTCCCAGCACCCAGAGATACAGAGGGAAAAAAAAAATGCAACAAACAGAAAAATATCTCTGACAACTCTGACAACCTTTTTTCTTTCACAATATTTTTTCCCTTCTGTGAGTACCATACAATTTTAAATTTTTAGGCCGGTGATACTGTTATGTTTCGGTAGCTGAGGAGTGCAGGTAAAAAAGGCAATACACCAGAGCAGTTGGAATCTATGAGATTGCAGTACCCTGACTAACCACCGCAACTAGAGGCAGCCGTGGAGCGTTCCTACGTTGGTCCTAGACGCCTCGTCACAGCCTGAGAAACTAGCTACACCTAAAGATAGAAATAGGAAAGCTATCTGCCCCGGAGCAGAACCCCAAAGATAATAGAAAGCCCCCAAACATGTAATGGCGGTTAGACAAGAAGAAATACTGACACAGTGTCACGCTGTATAGCAGATATATATATATGTGATGTCAGTAATCTATATCAAAAGGGCAACATACTATATAACATGCGCATAGATATATGATAACATAGAATTACCTGACAATGTCCAGTGGGTCCATACGGAATCCGTTATACACTGTCTCCGGCTAGAGGGTGACCGGGTCTAAGCTGACCCTGAACTGGGGTCCTAACTAATCCCTCTACCTGGAGGTACTGTTAAAGGTACAGAGGTCCAGGCCACCAGCGTAAACCCTGTCTCCTATCAATCCCTGCCAACTGTATTCTAGTCCTAAGAAGGACCCTGAATACCACCAAAGGGAATGAACAGGTAACGGATAATGAACAGAAAGACAAACAAGAAAGAGAAGGAATAAAGTAAATAAAGTCTTACATACAACACTCACACACAGTAGGAACACCTAAGGTCTCAGAGATTAACTATAAGCTATAAGAGTAAAAACAACTAATGAACTCTTAGCTTAAATGTTCTCAGAACCGCTCCAGTCTGCTGAACTACATGAATGCTTTCACCGGCGTCTAACACCCAGACTGGCAGAAATATAAAGGAAACTAATTAGAACATAATCAAAAGCAGCCGGGCGAGGCTGCACCTAGCCTTAGCAAAGAGCTAGGAAAAATTAACTCTCACATTACCAAAAAACAAAGAAACAGAAGCTCAGCTGTGAGAAGTCAGAATGTGCAATCGCGACGATCTTCGTGGCGATGCACCCATGACAGTACCCCCCTTCTACGAGGGGCCTCCGGACCCTCATGACCAGGTCTGTCCGGGTGAGTTGTGTGAAAGGTCCGTCCACGTTATCATTGACCACCACTGAAGGAGGAGGTAGAGGTGACGGTATGACTGGTGCCACATACTTTTTAAGTAATGACTTGTGAAACACATTATGAATTTTAAACGTAGGAGGGAGGTCCAGACGAAATGCCACAGGATTAATTATGGAACTGATCCTGTACGGCCCGATGAATCTGGGACCCAACCTCCAGGAGGGAATTTTAAGTTTAATATTCCTGGTAGACAACCACACCAGATCATTCACCTTCAGATCTCGACCAGAAACTCTCCCCCTATCAGCCATCCGTTTGTAACGGTTCTCCGTAACCTTCAGTCTTAACCGATCTGGAACTATCAGTCTCTCTGGAAGTCCCACAGGGGCGTCCCCCTGAGCCCCCAATACCTCCCCCTCAAGCTCAGAGCATACAGCTGACACCACAACTCCCTCCTGAGGAATAGGAACCGGATCATCCATCCTCCCGGTCCCTGGGAAAGTACGAGATAAGGCATCAGGAAGCAACTTTATTGAGCAGTCATATGCGCGATGAGGAGGTAACTCTTTACACCCCTCCTCTGAGAACATCTCCCCAAAGTCCTCCAGAAAAGGAGGCAAAGTCCTAGGTACAACCGCACCGATGACCGTGCTCATGCAGTTATTCTTGCAAAATTCACCCCACTGGCTAATCTTTCTGGATTGCCAATCAATCACTGGGTTATGTTTAGCCAACCAAGGAAGTCCCAACACAATAGGAGTAGGTAGACCCTCCAACACATAACAAGACAATTGCTCTTTATGTATTGCCCCTACTCGAAGATCTATGTTATGAACAGCTTGAACCAAGCTACCTTGACCAAGAGGTCTAGAATCAATAGAGAGTATAGGGACCGGTTTGGCCAATACACTCAGTTGCATACCATGCACCTGGGCAAACCGAGCGTCCACAAGATTAGCCCCGGACCCACTATCAAGAAAAACAGAAATCCTCTCAGTTCTAGTACCAATCACCACCTCCGCAGGCACGATAAACTGGAGGGATTTGGGGACGAAATACAGACTCCCAGGTTAACTCCTTGGGTCAAAGAGGTCCGGGATGAACAACCCCAACAAAATGTCCCTCTCTCCCGCAAAAGAAACACCTTCTAGTCTTGCGGCGCACCGCCGATTCCCTCCTACAAAATGATGTCCCTCCCAACTGCATGGGTTCCTCAGAACAGACCAGGGGAACCTCAGTATAAGGGACTTTAGTAGTAGGTGGAGTCATCATGGGGGGCGGAGTTACCTCGCGTCTTCCCCGAAGTCGTCTATCAATGCGAATAGCGAGGGCCATAGCAGCCTCCAGTGATGGAGGAGAATCATACTGAGCCAACACATCTTTTAATTTGTCAGACAACCCTTGACAAAACTGGCTCCTAAGAGCTGGGTCATTCCACTGAGTATCTGTTGCCCATCTACGGAACTCAGAAGAATATTCCTCCGCTGGACGATTTCCTTGCCGTATTTTACGTAACTTTGTTTCAGCAAGGGAAACTCGATCCGGATCATCATATACCAGACCCAGGGCAGTAAAAAATCGATCCACTGACTGGAGATCTGGGGAACCTGGAGGAATAGAGAACGCCCAAGATTGAGGGTCCCCTTGTAAGAGCGAGATAACAATTCCCACCCTCTGCTCTTCACTCCCAGATGACCGAGGCCGCAGCCGAAAGTACAATTTACATGCCTCCCGGAAAGTAAAAAATTTGTCCCGCCCACCAGTGAACCTGTCCGGGAGAGCAACCTTAGGTTCAGATCTGGTTTGCTCTGGGAGGGACAAAACCTTGGACTTAATGTCTGCAAATTCCATGGACAACCCCTGCAACTGTCGGGCCAGCTGGGCTACTGGATCCATGACAGCTGGGGAGAATCTTTAGTTTGGGCCGGTGAAAATGTCACGCTGTATAGCAGATATATATATATGTGATGTCAGTAATCTATATCAAAAGGGCAACATACTATATAACATGCGCATAGATATATGATAACATAGAATTACCTGACAATGTCCAGTGGGTCCATACGGAATCCGTTATACACTGTCTCCGGCTAGAGGGTGACCGGGGTCTAAGCTGACCCTGAACTGGGGTCCTAACTAATCCCTCTACCTGGAGGTACTGTTAAAGGTACAGAGGTCCAGGCCACCAGCGTAAACCCTGTCTCCTATCAATCCCTGCCAACTGTATTCTAGTCCTAAGAAGGACCCTGAATACCACCAAAGGGAATGAACAGGTAACGGATAATGAACAGAAAGACAAACAAGAAAGAGAAGGAATAAAGTAAATAAAGTCTTACATACAACACTCACACACAGTAGGAACACCTAAGGTCTCAGAGATTAACTATAAGCTATAAGAGTAAAAACAACTAATGAACTCTTAGCTTAAATGTTCTCAGAACCGCTCCAGTCTGCTGAACTACATGAATGCTTTCACCGGCGTCTAACACCCAGACTGGCAGAAATATAAAGGAAACTAATTAGAACATAATCAAAAGCAGCCGGGCGAGGCTGCACCTAGCCTTAGCAAAGAGCTAGGAAAAATTAACTCTCACATTACCAAAAAACAAAGAAACAGAAGCTCAGCTGTGAGAAGTCAGAATGTGCAATCGCGACGATCTTCGTGGCGATGCACCCATGACACACAGAAAGAAAATAGTATGAGCAAACGTTGGGGCCCAAACTATCTAAATAGAAAAGGATAGGAAGGGTACTCACTGCAATCCCAGAAAACCCTGAAAAACACCAACTCTACTAATTTCAAAATCACCTGAGATCACACGACCTCTACCACCTAAATTAGTTCTCTGGTGTAACAAAATCAAAACAGCAGCCACTGAAAAAACTGGAAAAAGCAAAAGTACAAACATCAGTGGCTGAACTAAACTGAGAGGGCAAAAGCCCCCGGAGGGGACCCTGAAGGCCCCCACAGAAGTGCAGGACAAAATGCAAAAATATAGCAAAAACACAAAATAAGAAATTGTCTTATCTGTTAGCAGGAGATGCAGACACGACACAGCAGGCTACAAGGGAAACAGGAATGAAGGATTCAGACCAGAACAATTGATCACCGGCAACCCTGATGGGAAGGTGACTCCCTTATATAAGACCAGTCAGTAACACCTTGTGATGAACGGGCACACAGTCCGCCACACGGTAGCCCGGGGTCACGGCTCGTGATCCCACCGCTGCCACCACATGTGATGGAACGTGCACACACACGACGGCTGCTGCCGTCCGACCCAGTAAACTGCAGGGATTTATAACTATCCCACTTCCACTTAGGAACTTGCAGCTCTCTGGCGCCCTCCTTACCCTCAGGTCAGTCAGGGAACTGCACCTAGGATAATTGGTCGCCAGACAGGTCACTTGGATGTGTGCTGGCTATTGGGCCCGCTGCGGTGAGGGAATTATAATTACTCCTGGCTGCAGCCAGGCAGTACCCTTATAAACCCCGCTCCGCACTCTGACTGCGGGTGACAGCAGCTACATATGCAGTCTCCCCGGGGATTTCTATAGACCCATCAGCCTGCGCTGCTATGGGCTCTACCTCCCCATCCACCCCCAACACGTCAGGAGCAGTGCTACTTATGGGCCAGTTACCTTCCTCGGTGGCACTGGTCGGTGTCATGGCGTCACCTTTCTCCCGGTTCCCATGCACCTCCCCATTTCCTTGAGCACTGTCGCTTGCTCCTGCTAGGGGTTCCTCAGCCGTCTCACTCCGCAGAGTGACGGGACTGAACGCTCCTGTACCTGTGGACACATCTACCACTTCAGAGAAAGGGTTAACAGATTCAGATGGCACAGATACATCACTATCAACATCAGTCCTAGGGAAAGAAAGGTTATCAGTTGCATCATCACTTCGCAAAGCATTAGCAGGTAACACAATCAGTTTCCCATCATCATCAACATCAACATCATGGTTAACGTTAACCTTATCATCAGATTGGGAAGGGGTGTCAGGGACATAGTACGCCACCATCCTCCCCAGATCAGTCCCCAATAAAACATCAGTGGGCAGGTTTTCGGACACCCCCACTTCCTTCACCCCGCTCCCGGCACCCCAGTCAATGAAAACTCGGGCTATCGGCAAGGGGTAGTGGACACCCCCAATCCCTGTGACAGTTAAGGTTTTCCCCGGAATCAACTCTTCAGGGGCCGCCAGTTCGGGTCGGATGAGGGTTCGTTCAGCCCCGGTGTCCTTGAGGCCTGTAGCAAGACGGGCCCCCACACGGACGGGCTGCACGTTGTCATCAACCCTCCCCACCACACCACCCACCAAAAGAACAGAGGCGTTGGGCCCGGAGGCCTTGGCTGGGGGGTTCTTCTGCCTCTCCGGACAGGTGGCGCTGATGTGACCAGTCCTTTTACAGGAGAAACACTGGCGGGGGTCTGATGTAGGCCTGGCGCTGGCAAAGGCAAAGGGGATAGTGCCTCCAGAGGGACGACTGGCAGGGGCACTGGGGTTGGTTGCAGGCTTACCCCCTCCCCAACGGGTGGTGACGGCCTTCCGCACCTCGGGTTTCCGGTTGGCCTCATAGCTGTCGGCGATCCGGGCTGTTGTGACCGCGTCCTCTGGTTCTCGGTCCAGGATGAACTGTCGGACCTCAGCTGGGCACAGATGCAGGAACTGGTCTTTGATCATCAGGTCTTTCAGCTCCTCATAGGTGTCAACTGACAGTCCATGGATCCACTGGTCAAAGTGGTTCCTGAGTCCTTGCACCACATCGCTATAACTGTCGTGTGGGCCACGTTGGAGGTTCCGGAACTTCTTTCGGTATACCTCAGGGGTTAGCTGGTACTTGGCGATCAGGGCCTGCTTGATGGCCTCATAGTCACTGTCTTGATCTGGCGCGAGGGAAGCGAACGCCTCCAAAGCTTTGCCCTTTAGCCCGGGGGTCAAGTACCTGGCCCATTGGTCGGAAGGCAGCCGGTACTGTCTGCAGACTTTCTCAAAGGCCCGCAGAAAAGTGTCCAAGTCTCCTTCCTTTTCCAGCACGGGAAAGTGCTCCGGCCGGGGCTTGGGACTCTGAGAGCTGCTGGGTGTACCGCTCTGGGCTGTGGAGGGCATTGCCCCTTGTCTGAGCAGCTCCAGTTCATGGGCTCTCTGAGCTTCCCGCTCGGCTCTCTCAGCCTCCCGCTGTTTGGCCTCTCGCTGGTCGGCTCTCTCTTGAGCTTGCTGGATCAGCCTCAGGCGTTCTTCCCGGTTGTCAGCGGTGAGTCCCTCCAGGGCCGCCCGCAGGTAAGGGTCCACCTCTCTCTGGGTGTAAGCAGTCAGGGGTTGGGCCTCTGCTCCTGCGCCCGCCACGCTCCGATGCTCGCCCAGCTCCTTCAGGGCCTGGACCAGTTGGCCTTTGGTTCGGTTCGTGTGGACAAGGCCGTGGTACTTGCCGATTCCCACAAGGGTGTCCTTGCTCTGCTTGTCGAACCAACTTGCTCCTATGGTAGCCATGGTTGCCAAATAAAAGATAGGATAGAAAAACAAAGAGAAGGGAGGGGTAACCGCAAGTACACACAATTGTCTCAGGACTAATAAACACTGAGTCTGTTCTCCAAAACTTTAGCTGCAGGGTCCCTGAAGAACCGTGCAAGTTTTTTTTAGTGAATGGAATGATTGCTCAAACCAGATCACTAATGCTCTATAATCCCACCGCTCTGCCACCAATATGTGATGAACGGTGCCGCGGTCCGCCACACGGTAGCCCGGGGGTCCCGGCTCGTGATCCCACCGCTGCCACCACATGTGATGGAACGTGCACACACACGACGGCTGCTGCCGTCCGACCCAGTAAACTGCAGGGATTTATAACTATCCTACTTCCACTTAGGAACTTGCAGCTCTCTGGCGCCCTCCTTACCCTCAGGTCAGTCAGGGAACTGCACCTAGGATAATTGGTCGCCAGACAGGTCACTTGGATGTGTGCTGGCTATTGGGCCCGCTGCGGTGAGGGAATTATAATTACTCCTGGCTGCAGCCAGGCAGTACCCTTATAAACCCCGCTCCGTCACTGCCAGCGCCACCCAATAGACTAACACTTTACACCCCTTTCTTTTAGCTGCCACCAGCTACGGGTTTGACTTAATACACAATTTATCAAGAGGGTCCGTAGCAACCCCAAAACAGTAGCGTAGTTACCTCAGGCACGTGCAAATTCGTTTATAGAGCAGGAGAAACAAACTAATAAATTTATAGGTTTATTCCTTAAAAACAGGCAATGCTTATATAATATAAAAAGATGTAACAAACTGAGACAATATCGTTATGTACAGATGCAGTTATAAAATAAAATAGGATTAAGAATGAAAATCACTCACATGGTTGTTAGATCATATACAGTCAAGCCAGGCTGGGGAAGGAGCCACACGTCATAGTTCATTGGTAGATCTCTTACTCAGCACATCCCAGCAAAAAGAATCCCCCAAAGGAACTTCACTGTAAGACTTATCCATGTCAGCTTCTGACCTCACAAAAAGGGCTGGTCCTCTAGCCACCTCCCCTGGCTGCAAGCTATGGTTTGAGCTCTGCAATATCATAAGGTTCATAACTCGGCCTGTGAACCTATCAGAATAACGGCAGACCTATCAATGATCTCACTCTAGAATGACGGTTCCAATGAGCCCACACTTGGGTGGGCTAGTTCATGGGGCACCCGAGAATTCCATTTCTCGGGTTCTGTTGGAGTTACGGGTTTACCAGTACCACGGGAACGATGCCCATCGGCGCATGGTTCAACACAGTAACTTTCGTGTTTCTAGCGAATGCTCCCACCGTGTTATTCCAAAAAAGAATGAATTACTCCAACATGGCTGCTATAGGAAGAAAGCACGTGTTCGGACAATGCAGGACCCCTGCGGTGAAGCGGGAAAACTTCCAGCACTGGCAGCTCACATTACACTGCCTGAGTGCAGGCTGACAGGGGGGGGAGGGAAGCGTGAGCTGCAGAGAAAAGGAGGGAGGGGTAGTTTGCCCTGTGCTTGCAAACGGTGGGGGGTTGTAGTACTATGGGGGAGAGTTCTGGAAACAGCACCAGAAATGAAGCTTCAGTGTCATCACACCTCCCCCCTTTAGAGGGCGCTACGGAGGCATGACCTCTCGGTAATCCGACATGCGCACCTCAGCGGGTTCGCCACGTCGTGATAACCCATCAGCATTCCCATGATCACTGCCTTTCTTGTGTTGTACGGCAAAATCATACTGCTGCAGGGCAAGGCTCCAGCGTAGCAACCTACCATTGGTTCCGGACACTGTGTGCAGCCAGCTCAGAGGGTTGTGGTCGGTGACCACCTTGAAGGTGCGCCCGTACAGGTAGGGCTGCAAACGTTGCAGTGCCCAGACCATGGCCAGGCACTCCTTCTCGATGGTGGAGTATGCCACTTCCCTTGGCAGAAGTTTCCGGCTCAGGTACAACACGGGGTGCTCCTGGTCCCCCGAATCAACCTGGCTGAGTACAGCACCGAGGCCAAATTCGCTGGCATCAGTCTGTACCAGGAAGGGCCGACTGCTGTCGACGGCTCTCAACACTGGAGAGCTGCACAGGGCTGTTTTCAAAGCTTGGAATGCCGCCTCACAGCCATCTGTCCAGTTGACTGTTTGGGGTAGACCGCCCTTGGTGAGGTCCGTCAAGGGTTTTGCAATGGCGCTATAGTTCGGTACGAAACGCCTATAGTACCCTGCAGTGCCCAGGAAGGACTTCACCTGCTTTTTGGTCCTGGGGGTGGGCCAGGACACGATCGCGTCCACTTTCTCGGGCTCTGGACTCATGGAACCCCCGCCTACCCGGTGCCCCAGGTAGTGGACCTCCCTCATGCCCATCTGGCATTTTCCCGGCTTGATGGTCAGACCTGCCTGGTGAATACGCTTGAGCACCTCCTGGAGATGCTGAAGGTGTTCCTCCCAGGTGGAACTGAAGACGGCAATGTCGTCCAGGTACGCCACAGCGTACTCCTCCAGTCCCTGAAGCAGGTGGTTGACCATCCGCTGGAAAGTGGCAGGGGCATTCTTCATGCCGAAAGGCATGACCGTGGACTCGTACAGTCCAAAAGGGGTGATAAAGGCAGATTTCTCCTGCGCCGCCGGGCTCAGGGGAATCTGCCAGTATCCCCGGCTCAAATCCATGATGGATATGTACTTGGCATTCGCCAACCGCTCCAGCAGATCCTCGATGCGTGGCATTGGGTGCGCATCAGAGGTAGTGATGGCGTTGAGCCCCCTGTAGTCCACGCAGAACCGGGTGGTCCGATCCTTTTTTGGCACGAGAACTACAGGTGAGGCCCACGCGCTTTTGGACTGCCGGATCACCCCCAGCTGCAACATCTCATGGATCTCCTGGCGCATAATCTGCTGCACTTCCTCAGAGATCCGATAAGGGGTCCGCCGTAACGAGGCGTGATTCCCGGTGTCCACCTCGTGGACTGCCAACTTGGTCCTTCCGGGTCGGTTAGTGAACACGGCCCGAAAGGATTCCAGGGTGGTCAGCAACTGCAACCGCTGGGAGGCGGTTAGCGAGGCATTTACCTCCATGTCCTCAATGGACCCATTGGCATTAGCTTGGGCCAGCATGTCTAGGAGGGGATCCTCTTCCCCGTCCTCGGGCAGATTGCAGACCGGTAGGACGCAGGCTTCACGTTCGTGATGGGCCTTCATCATGTTGACGTGAAAGGCCTTGCGCCTACCCCGAGTGTGGTCAAGCGTGACCACGTAGGTGGCTGGGTTGAGCTGTTGGTGCACGATGTACGGGCCTTCCCAGGCTGCCTGAAGCTTATCCTTTGGTACGGGGACCAGCACCCACACCTTTTGACCCACCTGGTAGGTCCGCTCCCGGGCGTTCTGGTCGTACCAGTGCTTCTGGTCAGCCTGAGCCTGCGTCATGTTGTCATGCACCAACTGCGTCAAGGTCTGCATCTTGTCGCGGAAGCGCATGACATAATCCACGATGGACACTTCCGTGGGGTTTGGCTCATCTTCCCAGGATTCTCTTATCAACCCAAGGGGTCCCCGGACTCGCCTACCATACAGGAGCTCGAAGGGGGAGAACCCCGTCGAGGCCTGCGGGACTTCTCTGTAGGCAAATAGCAGGTGTGGGAGGTACCGCTCCCAATCGCGTCCCTGGGTCTCAACCAGCATGCGGAGCATCTGTTTGAGGGTACCGTTAAAGCGCTCACACAAACCATTGGTCTGTGGGTGATACGCACTCGATACCATACGCGTCACCTGCATTTTGCTGCAGAGAGCCTTCATTAGGCGAGACATAAATTTAGTCCCTTGATCGGTAAGCATCTCCCTGGGAAATCCTACCCGTGAAAAGATGGTCACCAGTGCATCCGCCACCTTATCTGCCCTAGTTGAGGACAGAGCTACTGCCTCCGGGTACCGGGTAGCGTAGTCTACCACAGTAAGGATGTATTGCTTTCCAGAGCTGCTGGGGACGGCCAGCGGGCCCACAATGTCCACCGCGATCCTCTGGAAAGGCTCCTCTATCACTGGCAACGGGATCAGGGGAGCCTTAAGAGCAGGCCCCGCCTTCCCCACTCTTTGACAGGTGATACAGGAGCGGCAGTAGTTAGTCACATCTGTCCCCATCTTGGGCCAATAGAAGTGTTGAGACAGCCGTGCCTTCGTTTTGCTGATCCCCAAGTGTCCAGCGAGTGGAATCTCATGGGCAATCCTCAACAACTCACCTCGGAACTGGTGCGGGACGACCAGCTGTTTTTCCCTCAACAACTCCTTTTGGGAACCTCCGGGTACTGTCTCCCGGTACAACCTTCCTCGTTCCCAGAACACCCTCTCCTTATCAGTCACGGAGGTGGGCGTCTCGGCGAGGTGCCTCAAGTTCCCCAGGCTCGCATCTGAGTGCAGAGCGGCCTGGAACTCCTGGCTGGAGGCAGCCAGAAGTGACGTCAGGGTTCCTTCCTCACTGGGACCGGCTCTGGGTCCACCTCTGGTTCAGTCTCTCCTGTAGCGGAGGAGGGTCCAGATGGCAGGGCGCCACCTGCGATCCGGGCACTCTGACTGCGGGTGACAGCAGCTACATATGCAGTCTCCCCGGGGATTTCTATAGACCCATCAGCCTGCGCTGCTATGGGCTCTACCTCCCCATCCACCCCCAACACTTCAGGAGCAGTGCTACTTATGGGCCAGTTACCTTCCTCGGTGGCACTGGTCAGTGTCATGGCGTCACCTTCCTCCCGGTTCCCATGCACCTCCCCATTTCCTTGAGCACTGTCGCTTGCTCCTGCTAGGGGTTCCTCAGCCGTCTCACTCCGCAGAGTGACGGGACTGAACGCTCCTGTACCTGTGGACACATCTACCACTTCAGAGAAAGGGTTAACAGATTCAGATGGCACAGATACATCACTATCAACATCAGTCCTAGGGAAAGAAAGGTTATCAGTTGCATCATCACTTCGCAAAGCATTAGCAGGTAACACAATCAGTTTCCCATCATCATCAACATCAACATCATGGTTAACGTTAACCTTATCATCAGATTGGGAAGGGGTGTCAGGGACATAGTACGCCACCATCCTCCCCAGATCAGTCCCCAATAAAACATCAGTGGGCAGGTTTTCGGACACCCCCACTTCCTTCACCCGCTCCCGGCACCCCAGTCAATGAAAACTCGGGCTATCGGCAAGGGGTAGTGGACACCCCCAATCCCTGTGACAGTTAAGGTTTTCCCCGGAATCAACTCTTCAGGGGCCGCCAGTTCGGGTCGGATGAGGGTTCGTTCAGCCCCGGTGTCCTTGAGGCCTGTAGCAAGACGGGCCCCCACACGGACGGGCTGCACGTTGTCATCAACCCTCCCCACCACACCACCCACCAAAAGAACAGAGGCGTTGGGCCCGGAGGCCTTGGCTGGGGGGTTCTTCTGCCTCTCCGGACAGGTGGCGCTGATGTGACCAGTCCTTTTACAGGAGAAACACTGGCGGGGGTCTGATGTAGGCCTGGCGCTGGCAAAGGCAAAGGGGATAGTGCCTCCAGAGGGACGACTGGCAGGGGCACTGGGGTTGGTTGCAGGCTTACCCCTCCCCAACGGGTGGTGACGGCCTTCCGCACCTCGGGTTTCCGGTTGGCCTCATAGCTGTCGGCGATCCGGGCTGTTGTGACCGCGTCCTCTGGTTCTCGGTCCAGGATGAACTGTCGGACCTCAGCTGGGCACAGATGCAGGAACTGGTCTTTGATCATCAGGTCTTTCAGCTCCTCATAGGTGTCAACTGACAGTCCATGGATCCACTGGTCAAAGTGGTTCCTGAGTCCTTGCACCACATCGCTATAACTGTCGTGTGGGCCACGTTGGAGGTTCCGGAACTTCTTTCGGTATACCTCAGGGGTTAGCTGGTACTTGGCGATCAGGGCCTGCTTGATGGCCTCATAGTCACTGTCTTGATCTGGCGCGAGGGAAGCGAACGCCTCCAAAGCTTTGCCCTTTAGCCCGGGGGTCAAGTACCTGGCCCATTGGTCGGAAGGCAGCCGGTACTGTCTGCAGACTTTCTCAAAGGCCCGCAGAAAAGTGTCCAAGTCTCCTTCCTTTTCCAGCACGGGAAAGTGCTCCGGCCGGGCTTGGGACTCTGAGAGCTGCTGGGTGTACCGCTCTGGGCTGTGGAGGGCATTGCCCCTTGTCTGAGCAGCTCCAGTTCATGGGCTCTCTGAGCTTCCCGCTCGGCTCTCTCAGCCTCCCGCTGTTTGGCCTCTCGCTGGTCGGCTCTCTCTTGAGCTTGCTGGATCAGCCTCAGGCGTTCTTCCCGGTTGTCAGCGGTGAGTCCCTCCAGGGCCGCCCGCAGGTAAGGGTCCACCTCTCTCTGGGTGTAAGCAGTCAGGGGTTGGGCCTCTGCTCCTGCGCCCGCCACGCTCCGATGCTCGCCCAGCTCCTTCAGGGCCTGGACCAGTTGGCCTTTGGTTCGGTTCGTGTGGACAAGGCCGTGGTACTTGCCGATTCCCACAAGGGTGTCCTTGCTCTGCTTGTCGAACCAACTTGCTCCTATGGTAGCCATGGTTGCCAAATAAAAGATAGGATAGAAAAACAAAGAGAAGGGAGGGGTAACCGCAAGTACACACAATTGTCTCAGGACTAATAAACACTGAGTCTGTTCTCCAAAACTTTAGCTGCAGGGTCCCTGAAGAACCGTGCAAGTTTTTTTTAGTGAATGGAATGATTGCTCAAACCAGATCACTAATGCTCTATAATCCCACCGCTCTGCCACCAATATGTGATGAACGGTGCCGCGGTCCGCCACACGGTAGCCCGGGGGTCCCGGCTCGTGATCCCACCGCTGCCACCACATGTGATGGAACGTGCACACACACGACGGCTGCTGCCGTCCGACCCAGTAAACTGCAGGGATTTATAACTATCCCACTTCCACTTAGGAACTTGCAGCTCTCTGGCGCCCTCCTTACCCTCAGGTCAGTCAGGGAACTGCACCTAGGATAATTGGTCGCCAGACAGGTCACTTGGATGTGTGCTGGCTATTGGGCCCGCTGCGGTGAGGGAATTATAATTACTCCTGGCTGCAGCCAGGAAGTACCCTTATAAACCCCGCTCCGTCACTGCCAGCGCCACCCAATAGACTAACACTTTACACCCCTTTCTTTTAGCTGCCACCAGCTACGGGTTTGACTTAATACACAATTTATCAAGAGGGTCCGTAGCAACCCCAAAACAGTAGCGTAGTTACCTCAGGCACGTGCAAATTCGTTTATAGAGCAGGAGAAACAAACTAATAAATTTATAGGTTTATTCCTTAAAAACAGGCAGTGCTTATATAATATAAAAAGATGTAACAAACTGAGACAATATCGTTATGTACAGATGCAGTTATAAAATAAAATAGGATTAAGAATGAAAATCACTCACATGGTTGTTAGATCATATACAGTCAAGCCAGGCTGGGGAAGGAGCCACACGTCATAGTTCATTGGTAGATCTCTTACTCAGCACATCCCAGCAAAAAGAATCCCCCAAAGGAACTTCACTGTAAGACTTATGCATGTCAGCTTCTGACCTCACAAAAAGGGCTGGTCCTCTAGCCACCTCCCCTGGCTACAAGCTATGGTTTGAGCTCTGCAATATCATAAGGTTCATAACTCGGCCTGTGAACCTATCAGAATAACGGCAGACCTATCAATGATCTCACTCTAGAATGACGGTTCCAATGAGCCCACACTTGGGTGGGCTAGTTCATGGGGCACCCGAGAATTCCATTTCTCGGGTTCTGTTGGAGTTACGGGTTTACCAGTACCACGGGAACGATGCCCATCGGCGCATGGTTCAACACAGTAACTTTCGTGTTTCTAGCGAATGCTCCCACCGTGTTATTCCAAAAAAGAATGAATTACTCCAACATGGCTGCTATAGGAAGAAAGCACGTGTTCGGACAATGCAGGACCCCTGCGGTGAAGCGGGAAAACTTCCAGCACTGGCAGCTCACATTACACTGCCTGAGTGCAGGCTGACAGGGGGGGGAGGGAAGCGTGAGCTGCAGAGAAAAGGAGGGAGGGGTAGTTTGCCCTGTGCTTGCAAACGGTGGGGGGTTGTAGTACTATGGGGAGAGTTCTGGAAACAGCACCAGAAATGAAGCTTCAGTGTCATCACACACCTGATTCCCAGTCCTCACAATCTTCACTGGACAGACTAGCACTGCTTGTAACCACCAGAGGGAGCCTCTGCTCAGAACTCATCTCAAACACATTCACAACAGATGTAACTCAGGATCAGTAATGTATGTACACAGTGACTGCACCAGCAGAATAGTGAGTGCAGCTCTGGAGTATAATACAGGATGTAACTCAGGATCAGTAATGTATGTACACAGTGACTGCACCAGCAGAATAGTGAGTACAGCTCTGGAGTATAATACAGGATCAGTAATGTAATGTATGTACACAGTGACTGCACCAGCAGAATAGTGAGTGCAGCTCTGGAGTATAATACAGGGTGTAACTCAGGATCAGTAATGTAATGTATGTACATAGTGACTGCACCAGCAGAATAGTGAGTGCAGCTCTGGAGTATAATACAGGATGTAACTCAGGATCAGTAATGTAATGTATGTACACAGTGACTGCACCAGCAGAATAGTGAGTGCAGCTCTGGGGTATAATACAGCATGTAACTCAGGATCAGTAATGTAATGTATGTACACAGTGACTGCACCAGCAGAATAGTGAGTGCAGCTCTGGAGTATAATACAGGATGTGACTCAGGATCAGTAATGTATGTACACAGTGACTGCACCAGCAGAATAGTGAGTGCAGCTCTGGAGTATAATACAGGGTGTAACTCAGGATCAGTAATGTAATGTATGTACATAGTGACTGCACCAGCAGAATAGTGAGTGCAGTTCTGGAGTATAATACAAGATGTGACTCAGGATCAGTAATGTAATGTATGTACACAGTGACTGCACCAGCAGAATAGTGAGTGCAGCTCTGGAGTATAATACAGGATGTAACTCAGGATCAGTAATGTAATGTACACAGTGACTGCACCAGCAGAATAGTGAGTGCAGCTCTGGAGTATAATACAGGATGTAACTCAGGATCAGTAATGTAATGTATGTACACAGTGACTGCACCAGCAGAATAGTGAGTGCAGCTCTGGAGTATAATACAGGATGTAACTCAGGATCAGTAATGTAATGTATGTACACAGTGACTGCACCAGCAGAATAGTGAGTGCAGCTCTGGGGTATAATACAGGATGTAACTCAGGATCTGTAATGTAATGTATGTACACAGTGACTGCACCAGCAGAATAGTGAGTGCAGCTCTGGAGTATAATACAGGAGGTAACTCAGGATCAGTAATGTAATGTATGTACACAGTGACTGCACCAGCAGAATAGTGAGTGCAGCTCTGGAGGATAATACAGGATGTAACTCAGGATCAGTAATGTAATGTATGTACACAGTGACTGCACCAGCAGAATAGTGAGTGCAGCTCTGGAGTATAATACAGGATGTAACTCAGGATCAGTAATGTATGTACACAGTGACTGCACCAGCAGAATAGTGAGTGCAGCTCTGGAGTATAATACAGAATATAACTCAGGATCAGTAAGGTAATGAATGTACACAGTGACTGCACCAGCAGAATAGTGAGTGCAGCTCTGGAGTATAATACAGGATGTAACTCAGGATCAGTAATGTAATGTATGTACACAGTGACTGCACCAGCAGAATAGTGAGTGCAGCTCTGGAGTATAATACAGGATGTAACTCAGGATCAGTAATGTATGTACACAGTGACTGCACCAGCAGAATAGTGAGTGCAGCTCTGGAGTATAATACAGGATGTAACTCAGGATCAGTAATGTAATGTAATGTACACAGTGACTGCACCAGCAGAATAGTGAGTGCAGCTCTGGGGTATAATACAGGATGTAACTCAGGATCAGTAATGTAATGTATGTACACAGTGACTGCACCAGCAGAATAGTGAGTGCAACTCTGGGGTATAATACAGGATGTAACTCAGGATCAGTAATGTATGTACACAGTGACTGCACCAGCAGAATAGTGAGTGCAGCTCTGGAGTATAATACAGGATGTAACTCAGGATCAGTATTGTAATGTATGTACACAGTGACTGCACCAGCAGAATAGTGAGTGCAGCTCTGGAGTATAATACAGGATGTAACTCAGGATCAGTATTGTAATGTATGTACACAGTGACTGCACCAGCAGAATAGTGAGTGCAGCTCTGGAGTATAATACAGGAGGTAACTCAGGATCAGTAATGTAATGTATGTACACAGTGACTGCACCAGCAGAATAGTGAGTGCAGCTCTGGAGTATAATACAGGAGGTAACTCAGGATCAGTAATGTAATGTATGTACACAGTGACTGCACCAGCAGAATAGTGAGTGCAGCTCTGGAGTATAATACAGGAGGTAACTCAGGATCAGAAATGTAATGTATGTACACAGTGACTGCACCAGCAGAATAGTGAGTGCAGCTCTGGAGTATAATACAGGAGGTAGCTCAGGATCTTATAAAACCCTTTCCATTACTATAGAGACTCTTTGGGATCACAGTCGTGTTTTTATAGTGGTCCCTGTACCATTTGGGCCACATTGTAAACATTGTGTAGGTGAGATGTCGTGGACATGTGCAGAAAAGGTTTGCTCTATTTTTATGGCACGGTTAGGTGTGTCGTTTGTACAATCAGTAGCGTACAGGAATAGGATATCGCCATTTGTAAACCTTGTCACAACTGTCACCAGCCTGACTGAGCGCTGCAGGCACTAAGGTCAGAGCGGTCACCCCGACCTCTGTGATCCTACAGGAACCAATATATTTACCATATCTGACACCGATCATTCCTGCACATTATACGATCATGCGGGACGGTCAGCGCCACGTGGAGGAACCGTCTCAGCAGCAGGCCCTGACTGACCGCACAACCTCGCACGTCACCGGCCCCATAGCCTGGATGAGAGGCGCAGCTGAGCGGACAGGGATCCGCAGGTATCGTGCACCTCCTACCCGCTCTCCAGGCGCCAGATAATCCCTGTAATGGCGTTTATTAGATGAGTGGTGGATTGTATGTCGGTGTTATTGGTGCACTCTATGGCGGCACAGTAGTGACATCGGGTGGTGCTGGTGGTAGTAGTAGGGTGACATGTTATATAGTGTACTTTTATATCATATTTTCTGCACCATATGTTTCCACACAGGGCACCGTCCAATATAAGGTCGGCCCCGGTTTCTGCTCTATTGAATATCGGCCATTTACACTGATGGGTTTTTAGGTTTAGTGGAAAATCACAGGTGCATGTGAAATGCCAGAAAAATGTTAAAAATGTCGATTACATGTCCAAATCCTCAGCCAGACTCCACCGCAGCCGTCCACTATTACACACAGCTGTCCTGGGCCTGGCGTCCATGCGGGGTCTCCGCACCCCCATCAGCACCATTACGGCTTAAGGCTTTGTAACCGGAGCTGAAAATGGGACACAGGAGGCCTCCATCAAATGTCTCTTAACCCTTTCCTGATCTCTCTCGGGAAGCTTCAGTCTACAAGTGAGTCCTGCCTTACATCACAGCACTCTGTCCAGCGAGGCCGGGGGGACGGCGCGCTGCGCCTCCTGCCCTAATCAGGACGGCATGATAACCGCCGGTGACGGATCAGCCGTATACTCCCATTATGGGGTGCCGTCCATTCATTCCTGGGCTGCGCTGCCTCATTTACTTGTAGGACGCTTTTACGCTCATGATATTTATATTTTTGCAGGATTGTTGGACTGTATAGAGCGGCTCTAGTGTCAGTTTCCATTGGTCGTGAGCCTCGCTGCTATGTGCAGTCTGGTAGTATTTAGGTATTGTTTGCAAGCACCTAATTGCTTCATTATTTAAAGCATAGCCGTGCACTTCCTGCATTCATAGCCATAGTTACCAAAAACTGCTATCATGCACATACCTGTCCAATCTGTCTAGGAAGTGGTTCCTCTTCATCATCATTCTGTCAGCACTATAGGTGCTGGAACGTCTGTTCCCTCACTTTCCAATGTACATTCAGCTTGCTAATGTAAAATTAAATTTCAGCCCAGAACTTAAAACCCTCCTCTGTCTCTCTGCCCCATTTCTCCAGTCTGTCAAGCTGCATACAAGTGTAACAAAGACCCACTTCTACTTCCTGTATAGAGACAAATCCCCTCCCCAACTTCCTGTAGAGACAAAGCCACCTCCTACTTCCTGTAGAGAGGCACTCAGCCCCAACCTCCTATAGAGCTATAGAGAGGCAAAACCACACTGCCACTTCCTCTAGAGACAAAGCCACACCTCCACTTCCTGTAGAGAGACAGACCCATCCCCACTTCCTGTAGAAAGACAAAGTCACAACCTTACTTCCTGTAGAGATGCAAGCCACGCCCCACTTCCTGTAGAGAGACAAAGTCACATCCCACTTCCTGTGGAGAAACAAAGACCCACCCCCACTTCCTGAAAAGAGATAAAGCCACACCCCACTTCCTGTAGACAGGCAAAGACCCACCCCCACTTCCTGTAGAGACAAAGCCACACGCCACTTCCTGTAGAGAGACAAAGCCACCTCCTACTTCCTGCAGAGGCAAGCCACGCCTCACTTCCTGTAGAATGACCTGTTCGGCCAACAGCTCTTCCTTTTGTCATGCACGCTCGCTTTGCCCATGTGTTTGCAATGGGGAGAAGAAATGAACCTCAATCAGTGGCTAATGTCTTGTGGGAACAAAAGATCAAGCATGTTGATATCCCATATGCCCGACCCTTCTGTTCCCAGACCTCTGCCATTGTGGAATAGTCAGTACACCCCCCTACACATTAGATAGATGACCAATGCTGCTGGAATCGATGAGTTTGGTCACGTAGGCCCCTGTAGAGCCACTTTACAGGTTTCCCTTGCACTTTACCGCCTTCCGGGCAATGATGGCTAAAATTTGAATTTTTTTAATAAATTTCAAAATGAAATTATAATTTAATTACAATTTTTTTTTTTGTGCCGGATCATCTCCGATGGCCGTCGTAACCCACTAGATCCAGCAGCAGGAGGGTTTCGGGATCTTCTCGGACTTGAGACCCCTTTATACGAGACCGAGTGGTGGAGCGTAATAAAGCTTTTATATCACAAATGAGTCAGATCGCGCTGACATTTAAGAGATTCTCTCCGACAGCTGCCAACATCTTTGCGGCGGTTAGATAATTCCTCGTCTTCTTCTATTTTCATGAATCGTGATGTCACCTAAAGTCGTCTCTGCGCGGGTGACTCGAGTGTGGCGACTGCACCCGGTGCCGTCCTCGTACGTGGCGTCTATATATAAGACTGGTGTGTGGAGGGAGGGGATCACAACTCTTCTTTTATACACTTTGCCCTCTCCTCCAATGGTTTTTATGAATTTATCCTTCCTGATCTGGCTTTAGTTACGTAAATGTGCTGATGGGGAAGCGGCTGCTATATTTAGAGGTGAGAGCATTAGCGTTGTGGAGCATCAAGGAAAGAAATGTTCCTCCTCGGTATAAGGAGGGGTCGGGAGCGGGGTCTCTGAGCTCATCCTCCAGCCCCCTCCTATTCTCATACAGTCCCTACCTCCTTACACCCCTTGTCTTACTCATTTCATCCTCACATTGGAGCAACCAGTGGGAAGTTTGGTTTCCTGGAGCCTCCACAAGTTCCACCATGACCCGATTGTCACGTTTAGACCACAGTTCCCAAGTGGAAACTTCAAGATCCGTCCGAAGAAACAAAAAGAAATTAAAGGTCTGATCCTCCTCTATCGCCCCCGATCATTGGAATAATCAATGCCCTCGGTTGCGGGGTCTCAGCCATCGTAGGTTTGCGGGAACGGTCGTGTGACGCCGACCGGTGGAACTTTCCCTCGTGTCCCGTAGATCGCTCAGGACGCGGCTGTGAATTTTTTTCGTAGATTTGGTGGCTCTCGTGGAGCTTTTATATGGGGGTTAAGGCTCATTTTTCTTTTGTGTTGTGTGTCCGGCTTATTTGTTGTACGCGTTGGATCGGTGGATGCACTTTGATCCGACGTGATTTGGTTTTTTAGGAGTTGTTTTGTGCTTTTCTTTAAGTTTCGTTGGACAGTGGGAAGGAATCGTAATAAAACCTGCCATGGAAATATCCAGAGTGCAATGTGTGGGGTTGTAGTCACCGATGCCGGGAAAAATATTGTTAATTGTACAAAAATCTTGCAGGAAAATAGCTACTGCAAAATATCCGGTGTATCAGCAGCCGTGGGCTTTCTATGCACTTTTTTGGGGCAGCATTTTTGCACTTTTTCTTTCTTTGTGTGTTGTTTTTTTTATTACATTCATCTTTTTTGGTTGATTCTTTGACATTACACAAAGGGATTTTTAGATCCCTTTTAGAATCACGATTTGTATGTCAAAAACGGGAGCAAAAAAAAAGGCATAAAAAATACAGTAAAAAATACATTTTATCCATAGAGGCTTTTGCTGGTGAAATACAAAAACAGCAGCAAAAAAATCCCTCATTCTCCATCCGCTTATACTGAACCTTCATTAGGATGAGTAGAAAGATGAACAGCTGATTATTGTCTTATTACCAGTGTGGTAAAATGTAAAACCAGTCTGAGACTGGACGCCCGGGCACCGACTCGCTGTCCACAGGATCCGGTCACGGGTCGGCGCTATTAGGGGTCCGCGCTGTGTCACCTTGCTCTCATATGAATGAGAACAAGACTTCAGATCATTGTTTCATTGCAAGAACTTGATATTTGGACTTTCTGCTGTATAGCCGAGGCCACGGTTAGCCCTAACCCTAACCTAACCTTAGCCTAACCCTAACCCAAAACACGAGTCAGCACTTTTATAACCCTGTCTTGACTTTGGCATCAAAATCCTGCAATAATGTGAAATCTTCTCTTACAAGCACCTGTGCTGTATTGCAACTGAAAATCCGTAGCAGAAAAGTAGGTAAAATTTTATCAAATCTCGTACAAGTGCTGCGGCAGTTTTTCCGAGCAGAAACGTCCATGTTGTGCCGGTGTGTAACTCCGCA
>JARQOD010011046.1:0-24934 GCA_033576555.1 Oophaga sylvatica
ATAAAAAAAACAGCTATCAGTTTTTAAAAGCATAAAACAAATTTAACCATTTTGTCAAAAATTTAATTTGCGTATATAGGTTTTTTCCCAAAGCCCCTGCGAAAACAGTAACCCCTATTTTTAAATATTAAATGTAATTAAGAACCCACAGAACAGAAAAAAAGGAGAAAAAAAGCTAATCCTATATTGCTTCAAAAAATTAGGTTCTTTCTGATTAGTGTTGAGCGATACGATACTGCAAATTATCGGGTATCGCGATTTAGTGTAGGGCCTTTCGATCCGGGAATACCGAATTTTTCGTCATATGAATCCGGAATGGGTTTTGTCACGTCACGTCGGGTGTCCGTCGGTGGGTCTGTCCGTCCAGTGTCCTTTCGGGGGTTTCAGGGGTCAGCGGCACTTACCGGGCAGAAGTCCCCGGGGGGTCCGGCCGGGGCTGCTTCTGGCCGCCTCATTTTCCCCCGGGGGTCACATGCATTTTTCTCGCGTAACTGAGTGATGCTCGGTAATCCCCCCTTAAGCTCGTCCTGACTTTCCCGCCGGGGGAAGCAGGTAACAGCTGTCTGCATCGCGATCGGGGGGGGCTCTGCCTGTCATTGCGATGTAGCAGAGCTGGTCCTTTTGTGGCAGTCTTTTCTATGGCGCGTCGGACAGGGGTATTTTTTGGGGGTTTTGTTTTTTTTTTTTTTTACAGGAGACGATGCGTCGCAGGGAATGAGAGTCAATAAAAGAAATGAAAATTGTTGTCTCTTTTATTTATTAAAAAGATTTTTCTTGCTTTGTCTTTTTTTTATGCATTTAATAATTTTGGGATTTAAAAAGGATCGGGGTTTTTATTGCGCTCTCCATTATTAACGGGCTTATTTTTCACCCCGGGAATCAACGGGGAATTTAACCCTTATTTCCCCGTTTGCCCCCGCCGGGCAAGTGGGGGGAAAAGCCGGGTAAAATGCCCAATTTGGCACATCTTTTGATGCGCCAAAAATGGGGCTGCTGAGCCTGGGATTATCAGGGTGTTGGGGCCAAAATCCATGGGCCTTACAGTCTTTTAATACCCGGCCCCCAGCAGTCTGCATTTTTCTTGGGTGGTTAAAAAAATAGGGGGCCCCACGCCGTTTTTTTTTTTAGGGGTCCCCCATTTTGTTAACCTGCCAAAACTAAGCAAATGCTGGGGCCTGGGATTATCAGGCTTGCAAGGTCCATGGATTTGGATCCTTTACCAGCCGAAAAACCAGGCTCAGCGGTTGTTCATCTGGTGGTTAAAAAAAATAGGGGGGACCCCCCAATTTTTTTGGGGATCCCCATTTTGTTAATCAGCCCAAAATAGCAGACTGCTGTGGCCGGTATTATCAGGCTGGGAAAGGGCCCTGGATCTTTGGTCCTTAACAGCCCGAAAAATCAGGCCTCGCGGTCGCTTTATCTGGTGGGTTAAACAAAAAAAGGGGGCCCCCCTCCAATTTTTTTTCGAGGGGATCCCCCATTTTTTTTAACCGTTCCCCTTTACGTCCTGATTGGTCCCCCGGCTGACCTGAAGTGAAAATGGAAAGCAATCATTTAAGTTTCCACTTCCCCCTTTCCCGTCAGCCGGAGAGGAATATTCATTTGGGGGTTTCTGTGGGGCTGCAGCATTAGCTGCTCCTGCAGTAAACATTAACCTTTTTGAAGGGTTTAACCCCGGGGGGAATGACGTACATGGGATTGGTAAGAAAAATTTTGTTTATTATTTTTTTTTTATTACAGGAAAGGGTTTTTTAGCAGGAAAATAAAATGGTAAAAAAACTGTGTTTTATTTCATTAAACTTCTTTTTTTTTTAAAATGGGTGTGTTTGATTTTTTTTTCTACAATGGATTAAAAATTGATTTGTCAAATTTGCAGCTCTCATTTTTTACCTGGTTTAAAGTGCCCTTTTTCAATTGCAAGGCTTTTTAAACCCCTTATTAACCCTTGCCCCCGCTACAGGGCATGGAATAGACGGAAAAAGTGCCAAAGGCAAATCTTTTGAGATTTGACCTTTTGGGGTTTCGGGGGCAGATGTTAGTAGCGGGGGGCCAAAAAAATGGTCCCTCTCGGGGCTATTTTAATCTGCCCCCATCACTGGCTTTGTTGTCTGGTTTGCAAAAAATAGGGGGGACCCCACGCATTTTTTTCAGAAATTTTTTCCCTCTTTATTATTTTAAATGTCTTTAAAAAATTTGTGCAATATATATAATATTATATTTTTATTTTAGTTATACATTCTACATGTAAAATAGCCGCAAATTTAAATTCCCGGTTTTTGTGAAATGCAAAACCCCGATGAAATGACACTTGTTTACAAGAGTTAACCATTCTTTCAGTAGTTTGATATTGTTTTGCACAAACAATTACTGATGTAAGTGTGCAAAATTTTACCCCTGTAGGGGTTAATTAAAGGGGTAAATTCGTGCAAAAAAGCCCCGTTTTTTTAAAACGAATTTACACCTTTAAAAACCCCTAAGGTGTTTAATTTTTTCAAATGACTGAGTAATTGTTTGTGCAAAAACAGATTGCAAACGCATGAAAATACATGGTTACCCTAGTAACAAGTGTATTTCATGTCGGGTCTTTGTTTTTCACGAAGCCGGGTTTACCCCCCCAATTAATCGAGGATATTTACTATAGAAGTGTATTAAAATATACATAATTTTTTAAAAATAATGTACAATAACATGTATTCTATATTTTTTATATTTATTTTTGTGTGTATTTTAGTGTTTTTCAGGAAATAAAGGTTTTTTTTAGTTGCGATTTTGTTCCCATAGACTTACATTTGGGCTTCCGGTATCGGGAAACGGATATCGACGATATTTTGATACGGCGATACCCTTTGATACAATATTTTTTGTATGCTAAAAAACCAATTCTGATTCAAAACAGGGTTTTTTCCAAATTTGGGGAAATTTGGGTCTGTTTCTTTTGGACAACTTGTCCCGGGGTTTTGAAAATATTCTTCACAGGGAACAGAGGAGGCCATAATACACGTCCCCCCTTTGCCAGTTGAAAAAAATCTTGGAAAATGGGGTTTTCTTTTATTCCACCAAAGAGGGATTGCCCCTTCCCTGAAATGGGTTTGCTATATTTGTTCATTCTATATTCCCCCCCCTGGTATTTCTCATTTGTATCGAAAATCCCCTTTAAAGGTGAGTGATTTGATGTCTGTGCTTCTTCCCCAGAATTGTTTGGGCCTTATCACAATTTCATACCACATCTTTTGCTTTAGATTTTAAAGAGGGTTAAATTTTGCATTTCTGAAAACCCTACTTTTTTAAATCTTGGTCTAAAAGTGTTGCCCATGTTAAGTCGTTGTCTTCCGGTCGGAATGTGTTGCAAGCTGTGTCTTTAGGTTGTCACCATTGATGTATTTCTGCGGGAATTTTTTGAATCCCCTGCATGATCCTTTTCCCGTTCATTATTTGACAAAAATTCCTTTTTATTGGGCACAGATTTTTCAGAAGATTCTACTGTGATTCTTTAAAAACTGCAACACTTCTTTGGTTTTTTTGGGAACGTCACTCATGTGATGTAGAGTCTGAGTTCTGTATGAAAATAGCCAAGGTGGCAACTATGATCCTTTATTTTGACCATTTTGGTATCATGTCCAAAATTGAGTTCCACCCGTAGGGACATTTTGGGTGAGCTTCAGTTTTAATCCCATTTGTTTTTGGGGTTTATGCAATTTTTAAAAGGCCATGGAAATTCTTTTTAAAAATTTTTAAAAAACTTTTTTTTATTAAAAGCTGTTAATGCCATTAAAGAAATTCCCGCCTGAAAACCAAGTTTTCCAATGTGCAAAAAAAAGGTAGAGTTGCCAGTTGGACATCCCGCCACCTGCCACAAAATTAGTGCATTTTTCGTGACAAACAGCCCCCATTTTTTTTTCCAACCCCCTTTTCCCAATGTGTCCTTCAATGCCTGCAAAAATTTTAGAACTGTGCTTTCCTGCATTTTAAGGGTTCTAACAGCGCCGAACGTACTCACATGCTTATTGATAAATGGCTGTGCGCTTATAACTTTGGTTATTTAATGAGGTCCGATCGGTTAAGCACACGATCGAGTTTGAAAAAAAAATGCCTCCTCCTAAAGTGTATTTCAGTTGCAATAGCAAATGCTAGACCGGTTTTTCCTTGTGGGAGGATTATATTGGAACATTTTATGTACTAGCGCTTTGAACTCTTTCTCCCTTTCCCCGACTAAAAAGGGGGGGAAAACCTAAAATAAATTTTGCAGGGCCCATCCACGTTTGATCGCCCAACAGACAATGGTCTTTTGGGTGGAAGTAATACCTATGGTAGTTTGTTGTTTTTTGGTGTTTGTCAGCTGAGGAACATTTGCAGCAATTGATTTACATCTGTAGTTGCACTTGGCCTTTTTGGTGGTTCAAGTGAATTGTCTTGCATTTCTTAAAGTGGTGTACGAGAAGTGTGGGATTTGGGTTTTGTGGTTCAATCCCGTTGGGAAATTTTTGGATGCTTCTATTTAAATGGTGTGCAGTTACCCCCGAACCCCAAGCTACATTACCTTTGGGAGTGGAACATTTTGCTTTCCCTTTATTTCCACAAGGTGAAATTTCCTACCCGGCTTCTCTTTTTTTTCAGTGTTTTTTCTGCAACATTTGTTCACTTGAGTGTCTCTGGCGATCGGCGTATTACACCGCAAAAGGTTGTAAAAGGAAAATTTTGGGAAAAAAAAAAACAGAAATAGAGGTTACCAAGCTGTTTTACAGTAAATAAATAATGTATCTTTGCTGCCCATAGCAAAACCCTCACGCTCAGATTTCCCTTGCCCAAACAATATCAAAAGCTGACCCTTGGTTTTATGGAGCAAAAAATCTTCCTTAAGACAGCCCGTAATTTCCACCCTATCCCATGAGGATGAAGGAAATGCATCATGGACTGTGAACTAAATGAATATATGAACTGTGAATTTTTAAAAGTTCTTGGAAAGAAAAGGACAGCCTAGTTTAATTGATGCCTCTCACTGAGCCCAGCAGTGCCCCCTGTGGGAGTGTAAGTACGGGCCCTATTTGTGTACAGCATGGACAAAGTTTTGAGAATGACACAAATATAAATTTTTACATGTCACTGTTTCACTTTTTCAAATGGAATTTGCAATATTCCAGAATGTTATAAAGATTTGATCATTAAAGAAATTATTGAAAAAGTAATTTTGGTAGAAAATGAACTTTATCCCCAAAACACTTTAAATCATTGCACCCCCTGCCTTTAAAGGACCCAAACCCTTTTTTTCAGTGATTGCTCCTTTAACACAGGTTTGGGGGTTGATGAGGACATGGCGGAGTCAATCTGTCAGTTAAGAAGAATGACCACTGGCACTTAAAGGGGTGGTGCTTGGATCATTGTTTTCTTTGTTCCCCTGGTTATCTCTAAGAAACCGTGCATCATCGTTGCAATGCACAAAATGGCTAAAAGGAAAGAGTATTGCAGCTAAAGATTGCACCCCAGTCAACAATCTGTTTTCTCTCAAAAATTTTAAGGGGGAGCTTCCATTTTTGCCAAAAAGGTTTCCCGGGCGCCCAAAAAAGACCACAAGCGCCCCGGACCCTCTCTTAAAAGTGTTTCAGCGTGGGATCGGGTACCCGCTGCAGGCTTGCTCAGGAAAGGCAGCAGGGAGGGGGGTGCTCTGCAGATGTGAGGGGAGATCTTGGAGCAAGGCTGGTCCAGGAGGGCAGAAAAAAGCCATTTTTTCTCCAGAAAAAACTATGGGGCAGACGTATTCGCAAAAAGGACAGGGATGGACTGTAGGAATGGGGTAAAATTTTTTCTTGTGAATCCCTTTTCGATTTTTTGGGTACAGGGGGAAAACCTCATTGGAGAAGACAAGGTGAGCGCTACCCCCAGTTTGTTCATGCCAACTGGGTTAAAGATCCGAAAACCCTTCATGGTGGGGTTGCTTCTACCAAGGGAATGGCTCTCTCACGTTTGCTAAAAACAAGCCATGAAAAAAAGAAAGGTACCAGAATGTCCTCCAAAGATCAACTTCCCCAATCTCCAAAAGAGTTTTTGGGAATCGAATGCCTTTTTCCAGCATGTTGGGCCTTGCCCAAAAGCAAAGGGGATAACTAAATGGCCCGGGGAAAAAACATAGGATTTTGGGCCAGGTGGAAAATCCCCAGATTTAATCCCATTGAGAACTTGGGGTCAATCTTTAAGAGAGGGGTGGACAAATAAAAACCTAAAAATTCTGACAAAATGAAAGATGATTGTGAAAGAATGGACGCTATCAGTCAGGATTTGGCCCCGAATTTATTGAGAGCTGGGGAGAATTGCGAGGTCCTGAAGAAAGGGTCAACACTGCAAATTGACTTGGCTTTAATCATTCTAGCTTCAATATAAGCTTTTTTTAAATCATATGTTTGCAATTATTTTTTCGTAAGTGAAAAAACATCTGTAAAACAAAAAAAACCAAAGGGAAAGGACATGTGAAAATAAAAAATTTTTGTTCATTTAAAAATTTTTGTATTTGTGTGTGTGTGGTTTGTTTTACCCTGCTTTTCCGCACAGGAGCTAAAAGAAAGTGTGGAAGAAAGGGGTTTCCCGGGTTTTTTGGCGAACTCTTTTCCCTCCCCTTGGGTTTAGTTTCTAATTAACTAATTTTCAGGATGGGAAAAGGAACAGTTACCTAAAGTTGTTTTTTTTTAATACCCCTCAGGAAAACCCTTACTTGGTCCCACGCGCCATTTTCCCACTTCGCACGGAAAGTTCACGAGGGCGCCAGACGTGACGTCTGGCGCTCTCGAGTGAATGCCGCAGAAAACGCGGAAGGGTCACGTGGGGGGGACAGGGAGGGAAAATATTGCAAGTGCTGGGACCCTGAGGAGCGGGGGGGCCCCACCGGGCCGAGGGCCCCGGAAAAGGGCCCCCTATACACCGGTGTCCGAGAGCAGGGGGCCCCCCCCCAAATCAGAGCACCGGCATTTTTTGGGGGCCCGTCCCAGTGCCTCCCCACAGGGGGCCCCCCCCCCTGTCAGGACCCGGACTTCCCGGTGGGGCAGGTCTGCCCCCCCGGGGGGGTCAGCCCTTTTTTGGGAGGGGGAAAAACTGAAATGTTGGGTTGGTGGATGTTCAGAGCGCAAATGAGGTTGGAGAGCGGGGAGAGAAGGAACAGCGAGCCATTTTGCTGGCAACTTTGGGGTCATCGGGGAAGGTGGTAAAAAAATCCTTTGAAACTCAGGAGGGTTTTCATTTTAATGAGGTAAAACACCAAATTTTTGGGTGGAAGACGGGTCCTTCTTTCTGTCAGGTTTGTCAAGAGCCTGAAGACTTTTCTGAAGCACACTACCAGCAAGCAAGGACTACTTAAGGAAAAATTTTTTCCTTCAGGCCCCGGTTTCCAGTTTACAGGCCCCGTAGTCAAAGGGGAATGAACTGTGAGGGAGAACCCTAGAGTTGCTTGTTTGTTCGCCAATATTAGGTCTGACCTCCTGTGGGATGATGTTTTGTAATTTTTCCTATTACGGGGTCGAGGATGCTGGCCCCCAGTAGTCATCATACTTTTAATTTTGGCAATGCGGGGGGTACTTTTTAGGATCGGCAAAAAACATAATCCAAAAATTGGGCCAATGTTCCAGGTGTCAATGATGCACCCGTGGTGGGTGGAGGGGATTTCTGCCAAATCCCCTCCCTCCATTACGCACGAACCCTTTTCCTGACAACAAAGCCCAAAATTTTTTCTTGCCCCCCGAAAGCATCCTCCTCCCCAAAAAAAAAATCCCCTCTCCCCCCTCCTCCTCTTCCCCTTTCTTTCCCCACCTGTCCAGGACGTTCCCTGAGCGACAAAGCCTGACTGCCATCAAGGCTTCCCCCCTCCTCCCCTGCTGCAGACGCCCGATCCTTTGTGCATCAAAGTTTTCTGAGCAGACCCTAGTGGGTGCTCTGCTTACTGGCATCGTCTGCACTTACCCGCCGGTGCATCCTCAAAAAAAATGAAAGGGCTTAGCTTTGACCACTGCCACCCGAAACCGATTCTGCCCAAATGCCCGCCTGTTCCTCCCATAAATGCATTCAGCCCGCCTCTGTTGTACAGCCTCTTAAACCGTGCAGGTGGGTTCCCCTTTCTGCCGTTTATGATTAGGCAGTGTTTTGGGGGGGTGGGCGATCGCTGCAGGCTCTCTACGACTGGGCTATGGGCGAGCGAGGTGTGCGAGCAAGTCTTCGCACCTTTGGGAGGGTGGGAACTCCAGATAATTATTTATTTAAAAACTGCACCACCGGTTTTAAGGTGTGAGCCGGCAAGGTCTGGTTTTGCCAGGGCTATGGGCCCCTACAAAATTCGGCCGTTGTCACTGACTACCTTGCCTCTCAAAATGTAATGCCCCGCCTGACTCGTTTCTTGCTCAAGAGCGGCCAGTACCTCGGGTTTGGGTCTGTTTGTCGCCCAAAGACATCATCTTCAAAACGCCCCTCCTTTCCACTAGCTGTTCGATAGTGGGACACCCCCGTGTGCAACCTGGGAGCTGCAATGGAGTGCTTTTTGTGAGCACTCTGTCGACGACTTTTTTCTTTTGGGGAGGAGGAGGGTCAAAAAGCCACAGCCAAATGTTCCTATACCCTGGGCTAGGGGCATGTCCCACCCCCGCTGTACCCTTGGACCCGCATCCACCACATTAACCCAGTTCTCCCTGATGGACATGTAATGGCCCTGGCCATTCCTACTGGCCCATGCATCTGTTGTGAGGTGCACCTTTCCATTCACTGATTGTTTGAGTGCATGGACAATGCGGTCTTTCACATGCAGGTGGAGGGCAGGGATGACTTGTCTAGAAAAGAAGTGCCGACTGGGTAGGTCATAGTGTGGGACAGCGTAGGCCATGAGCTTTCGGGAAAGCTGCGCTTTCAACCAAACGAATGGGCATCATCTCTAATGAGATCAGTTTGGCAATGAAGGCATTCAAAGCAAGTGAGGTTTTGTAGTCCGTACGCGCTTGCAAGTTCATGGTGTTTAAATGTCTAAGCAAGCAACTGGTATTCAATCTTCGAAGATTTTTCCCTCAGCTAAAGGTCCTTCCGCACTTCTTACAGATAACCTTTGCCTCATCAATAGGATTTTGGTCAAAAAAGTGCCAAGCTGCACTCTTCCTACTATGGGATAAATTTTCAGGGCTTGCACGCTGTGCTAATTTGACCATTTGGCCAAACTGTCCTGCAACTCTTTTGTTTTTTTAACACGTTTTTGGCTGCTACGGGCCTGCCAGAAAACCGCAGCTGCAATGTCGATGCCTGCTGTGGATCCTCCTCCTCTTCTGAGCTATTGCCAGTGGCACCCTCTTCCCCAATGGATGCCAATCCGGGTCAACAACTGGGTCATCCATCACCTCCTCTTCAATTTCATCTGCACTTTCCTCTGTGTCACCGTGTAAGGTGGTATAGAATGCGAGAAGGGGCACCTGAGTTTCATCAGGGTCAGAATCTGGCTCAGTAGACTGCAATGGCAATGCACTGCTCTGGTTGATTTTACCAGCAGAATCATATAGCAGTGGCTGTGTATCAGTGCACGCCATGTCATATTCATCTTTGGACTGAGAAATTCAGGATTTCACTTGACAACCCAGGCATGGTATGTGAAAAGAACTCCAGGGATTAATCTGAAGTGTGGCCTGCCGCATCCTTCACTTTTGGTGGGGGTGAAGGACACAAGGAAAGGTGTTGTTCCTGACCAGGAGCCTGCACTGACGACTCAGTGCTTGCAGTTTTTGAAACTTCAGAAGAGGGGCGATAGAGCTGGAGGCTGTTTCGGCAATGTAAGCCAAAACCTGTTCCTGATGCTACGGCTTAAAAAGCGGTTTACCTACTCCCAGAAAAAGGAGCCTTCCAGGCCTTCTGTAGCCAAATGATGACACAGGCTCAACACCTCCTGCCTTAGGTTTCTATTGTGCTTTTTGCACTACCAGCAGATGCACCACCATCATCAGCACCAGCTGGCCACCCCCGCCCACGTCCGTGGCCTCTTCCCCATACTTCCTCATGTTTGGGAAATGTACCAAAAATACCAGCAGATTATGGTACTGTATGAGGAGTATACAGCTGTATACGATGTTAGGGGAAATTTCAATCTCCGTTATATTTCCGGAGTCACACACAGAAGCTCTCTCAGTATGGATTTGACCATAATACAAAGAGCAGATATAGGGTACTGTATCAGAAGCGTACAGCTGTATACAGTGTAGGGGAAAATTTCAGTCTCCGTATATATTTCCAGAGTCAAACACAGACGCTTGATCAGTATGGATTTGACCGTAATAACAAGAGCAGATATACGGTACTGTATCACAAGCGGACAGCTGTATATGGTGTTGAGGAAAATTTCAATCTCCGTATATATTTCCGGAGTTACACACAGACTCTCACTCAGTATGGATTTGACCGTAGTACAAAGCAGATATACAGTACTGTATCAGAAGCGTACAGCTGTATACAGTGTAGGGGAAAATTGAAATCTCCATATATATTTCTGGAGTCACACACAGATAGTCAGCATGTATTTGTCCTTGAGACCAGCCGGTAACACGGTAGTGTGTGAGGAGCGTACAGCTCTATACGGTGTGGGAAAAAAAATGAAGGGTCGGTAACTGTGCAGAAAAAAAGAATAAATATTAGTGCTGTGTAAAAAGCAGTCTGCACAGCAGTGTACACACAGCAATACAGCTATCAGGCAGCCTAATAACCAGCGCTGGCTGCACACAAGAAAATCCTCCCCTGTCACTGCACACTAACTGTACAGCACAATGCTATCAGCACAAGCACAGAAGAACTTCTCTTTCCAGCCCTAACTCTCTCCCTACTGATAAACAGCAAGCAACCTCTCCCTACTGTTAGAATCAGCATGAAGTAAAAGTGGAGGTTGGCAGTCAGGGCTTTTATAGACTCTATGATGCCCCCCAAAGCAAGCCAATCACTGCAATGCCCTTCTCTTAAGATGGTGGTGGACGCTGCCCATGTCATCTTGTTGCCCTCAGTGTACGTCCTTGCTCATTGGCTGAAAAAAGGCGCCTGAAGCATTCTGGGAAATTCGACTTTGGCACTCGTTTTGCCGACCGCATGGCCGACTGCACGCTATGGTCAGGTTTCGGGCTACCCAAAACCCGACTTTGGCGAAAGTCGGCGACTTTTGAATCTGACCGACCTGTTTCGCTTAACTCTAATAAGTACTGAAATGTAAAGTGATGTTGAATATGTTGGCTCTATATAAATAAAATTATTAGAATTACTGTATTATTATTATTGAATGCAGTGTATTAACTGTGAAATCATAAGTTTGCATGCTCAAGTTCCCTTGGTGAACTAATAAATGTTGTAAAAAAAAATTAATAAAAGTAAAAACACCTACCGCTGAAATCTCAGTTTTCTCAGAAAAAAAGTTTAATCTAGAAAAAATAAACATCTTTTAATGCACATACCGTATATACTCGTGTATAAGCCGAGATTTTCAGCACCTTTTTTTGTGCTGAAAATGCCCCCTAGGCTTATACACGAGTCATAGGGCAGAAACCAGTGGGGGAGGGGATGCGGCGGCAGGAGCCGGTGGCTGGGACATCATACTACCCTCCCCATGCCATCGCTGAATGTCCCTGCAATCCTGCGTTCTCCCCGGCTTCCTGCAGCTCTCCAGCGCTGAGCGGTGACGTAATACCTGCTCATTAAGGTCATGTAATATGGACGTGATGCCACTTCCATGGGCGTGGCCTCCATATTCATGGCCTTAATGATCGGTATTACGTCACCGCTCAGCGCTGGAGAGCTGCAGGAAGCCGGGGAGAACGCAGGATTGCCGGCCGGGACGTACAGCGATGGCACGGGGAGAATGAGTATGATGGAGGAGGATGGGGGGAGCATGGAGGAGGACAAGGAGCACGGAGCAGGATGGGGGGGAGGACGGAGAGCACGGAGCAGAACGGGGGGGGACGGAGAGCACGGAGAAGAACGGGGGAGGAACGAGAGCACAGAGCAGAACAGGGGAGGACGGAGAGCACGGAGCAGGACGGGGAGGACGGAGAGCACGGAGCAGAACGGGGGGAGAACGGAGAGCACGGAGCAGAATGGGGGAGGACGGAGAGCACGGAGCAGAACGGGGGAGGACGGAGAGCACGGAGCAGGACGGAGGGGAGGACGGAGAGCACGGAGCAGGACGGGGGTGGGCACAGAGGAGAATGGGGGAGTGCAGAGCTGGATGGGGGAGCACGGAGCAGGACAGGGGAGGATGGAAAGCACGGAGCAGGACAGGATAATGGAGCAGGAGGAGGGGAGCACAGAGGAGAATGGGGGCGCACAGAGCTGGATGGGGGAGCACAGAGCAGGACGGCAACTTATACACCCGGCTTATACGCGAGTCAATAAGTTTTCCAAGTTTTTTGTGGCAAAATTAGGGGGGGTCGGCTTATACATGGGTCGGCTTATACACAAGTATATACGGTACTTGGTATTGCCACATATGTGATGATGCATACTGTGTAAAATACAATAATAGGTTACTACATAAAGTTGATATTGTCATAATTATATTGAGTAACGTTAACATGTCGATAAAACTGAATAATGGATAGTGTTTGAAAAAAATTAAAAAATTCCATAATTCCACCTCACCAAAAGTATAATAAAAAGTAAATCCAAATTCATATGTACCAAAAACTGGGACCTCTGAAAACTACATCATGTTATGCAAAGACAATTCCTCTCACACCTTCTTTAAAAGTAATTTGTAAAACGTATGGCTCTCAAAATATGGCGACTCAAAAATAAATGATTGCTTTTTCAAACCATACATTTATAGTACAAAAGTCATAAAACAAGAAAAAAACTATATATCATTATAAGAATGGTGATCCACAGATTAAAGTTTAAACTTTTTGTTCTTCACGTGAATAGCATAAATTTAACCCATTCAAAACTGTGCCATTGATTCAAGTTCCTAACCAGGCACATTTTCATAATTTTCAAACATGAGGCTTAAAGACTTCTCATTCACATATTCTAGTAATTATGTGAGTTTTTTTGTGATACATGGAATTTCAATTTTCTGTAACTATTCTATTCTCTTTTTTTCATGCTGATAATGTGCGATATCAGTGGGTAAACAAGTGAAATAAGTGTGTTTCCCTTTTTTTATTGTTTTGCTTTTCTATGACCAAAAAAGAGGGTTAAAATACCTTTAAATGAACCTATCATATAAAAAATTCTGTTAATTTGCAGATATGGGATTAATCTGTAGGCAAATAGTGTTCTGAAGCTGCCTGATGCTGACACTGTGAGCCCCGCTGCCAGGAGCAAATTAACTTCATCCCTCTCTCAGTCATAGGGATGGGCCAGCTTGGCATCAGTCACCACACAATGCATAGTGTAACCACGCCTCAGCACTGACTGACAGTCAGAACGCTATTAAGGCCTGGTCACATTGCGTTGCGGGCAATGCTCTGACGGCATCCGTCACATAGCGGCACTAACGCTATGTAACGGATGCGTTAATGCCGCCATTGCCCGCAATATCAGTAGCGCATCCTAACGCATGCCGAAATCAGCATGCGTTAGCGATGTGCCGTCATTCTGTGCCGGACCCTCAGACGCGGTCTGCAGCGTTCGGGGGTCTGTCACTGCTAGCTCAAATGGAGAAGCTGCGCTAGCGTGGTCAGTAAACGCGATCACAATATGACAGTAGCGTTAATGCAGTCTGTTCAACGCTATGCGTTGAACAGACTGCATTAACGCTATGTGAACCTAGCCTTAGCCTATTTACCTCCCAAGCCTGTTTTCACCTTCATGACCAGGCCAAATTTTACAGTTAGAATGACGGCGTAGACCATACCACGAGATTCAGCTGCCTACACCAGCAACTTTCTCTAAGCACCAGCCACTATAGCGGTGGATACCGCAAGTTGAGGCACATTACTGCCCAGCTGGCTACATTACTGAGTAACGCCACCACTTATGCTTAAGCATTCTATCTCGTTTATAAGGAGTCCTTGCCACTATTTCTATAAGTTACTGAAGAAGGTCGTAAAGACAGAAACGTCTTTCGGATATACTACAAATAAATATCCTCACTTAAGTTGAGTGCTTAGTCTTTTCTATTATTAAATTTTACAATTCTGACCAGAGTCATTTTATGTGATAATATGCATTTATTTGTGAAAAAAATGTAAATATGTCAAAAATGTTTAATATTTTACAGTTTTCAATTTTTTTATCTTTAGTATTTTAGGCCCTTTAATCAGAGAGTTATGCTATACAAAATAGTTAATAAAAAACATTTCCCACATGCCTACTTTACATTAGCACAATTTTTGAAACAATTTTTTCTGTTAGGAAGTTATAAGGGTTAAAATATGACCAGTGATTTCTCATTTTTACAACAAAATTTACAAAACCATTTTTTAGGGACCACATCACATTTGAAGTGACTTTGAGGGGCCTATATGACAAAAAATACCGAAAAGTGACTCCATTATAAAAACTACACCCCTCAAGGAGTTCAAAAGCACATTCAAGAAGATTATTAACCCTTCAAGTGCTTCACATGAATTAATGGAATTTGGAAGGAAAAAAAATAACATTTATTTTTTCCGCAAACATTTAAATTTAGACCCAATTTTCCTTATTTTTACAAGGGAAACAAGAGAAAATTGAAAACAATATTTCTTTTGTAATTTCTCCTGAGTAGTCAGATACCCCATATATAGGGGAAAACAACTGTTTGGGTCACACCGCAGGCCTCAGAAAGGAATTAGTGACAATTTGGAACCTAGACTTTGATGGAACGTAGACTTTGACAGGGGAAACCCCTGAAAAGTGATCCCATTTTGGAAATTAGACCCATCAAGGAATGTATATAGATGTATGGTGAGCATCTTAAACACAGAGGTGCTTCACAGAAGTTTATAATGTTGAGCCATAAAAATAAAAAAAATCAAATTTTTCCCCACAAAAATTTTATTTTAGCCCCAATTTTTTATTTACATGAGGTTAACAAAATGAACCCCAAAAATTTTTGTGAAATTTCTCCTGAGTACTCTGATACCACATATGAGGTCCAAATCTAGTTTTGAGGCACAGTGCAAAGGTCCTAGGAGAAGACGTTTAGATTTTGCTGGACTGGCTTGAGGATGCCATGTCACATTGGCAGAGCTCTAAGGTGCCAGAACAGCAGAATCCTCCAAAAGTGACCCCATTTTACAAATTACACTTTTCAATAAATTAATTTAGGGGTGCAGTGAACATATTGTCAACACTGGTGTGTCACAGAACTTTATACCACTGGGTAGTGAAGAAAAAATACAATTTTACGTCACAAATTTAGTTTTAGCTCCAGATTTTACATTTTCACATGTGGAAATGGGCAAAAATGTCACCAAATTTGTCCCACAATTTCTTCTGAACGTAGAAAATCCCTATGTGTGGCTGTACAGTACTGCTTATCAATAGGGAGAGACTCGGGAGAGACGGAGCAATACTTGCAGCATTGAGCACAGATTTTCCATGAATAGTTTAAGGACTCCATATACAAAGCCCCTAAATGCTAGAAAAGCAGAATCCCCCTCAAGTGACCTCATTTTCAAAATTATACCCTTTTGGAAAATGATCTAGAGGTGTAGTGATGATTTTAAATTCATGGAAGCAGTGGATGCTGTTGAGTGAATTACAAACTGCCATTTTAGTGACCAGTACATTGCAGTGTCCAGGACGGTGTAGTGCCTGTACTGTGTGCCGAACTCGTGCTTCTGGAGACATACACCCATAAATTAAGCAGGCTGTCATCGCTACAGAAATGCCAAAATGTTGACGCTAAATGTGGTTTAGGCACACAGGGGCTCAGAAAGGAGGGGAAATTTGGATTTGGGAAAGCAGAATTTGCTGAATTTCTCCTGGTGGCCAAGAAGCCATTTAGCTTTTCCAGAGTCTTTGTACTACTAGTAGAGTTGAGCGATACTTTCCGATATCCAAAAGTATCGGAATCGGAATGGTATCGCCGATACCTAAAAATATCGGCGATACCCGATACCGATACCGGAAATCCAATGTAAGTCTATGGGAACAAAATATCGGAATTAAAAAAAAACCCATTCTTGCCTTGTTGGTTAATTGTACATGAAGGAAAACAACAAAGAGTAATGTAGAATGTATTGGGGAGGTTGAGGAGACATTAAAGGCATAGATGTTTAACCCAATCAAATGGAATAGCATTAATATTTTTTTTTTAAAGATGTTCGGATTGACGAAGAAATTGACAATGTTGTTAACGTTTTTCTATTTTGGCAAATATGTATATTTCACAACTTCCATGCTCTTCACCTTTTTAACTTTTGACACACTTTCTCCTTCATAATCTTCAGCAGCATCATCTTTTTCATCCAATTATTCTTCATCTTCACCTTCTTTATCTTCTTCTTAAACTTCTTGCTATTCATCTTTTTGTTAACATTACTCATATTGTTCTTATTAAACTATTATTCTTCTTCATATTCTACTTCATCTTCATCTTCTTCATCATATTCTCATTTGTGACAGAGATTCCTGTACTTGTAATCTGTAAAAGTATGAATTTTTCATCCTTCCGTTCTTGCTGTCACAAAAGATTTAAATTACAACAGTATTTGTCTGTGTTCAGTTTAGCCTGCAGCAGCAGGCATTTTCCAGGGGCACCACGAGGAGGAACGGACTCACCCCCATACACTGCTTAGTCTTCTTCTGCTTATAATTTAGAGCATATATTTTGCTCTTCATTTTGGTCTTATACTTCATGTTCTTCTGCTTTTTGATCTTCTGCTTATTGTTCTCCTGTCTCTTGTTCTGTATCTTGTAGTTTGTCTTAACCTTCTTTGTCCTGTTGGTGATCTTCTTTTGGGTAATCTTTTATTTCTTCTTTGTGATGGTGTTCAGGCTGGTTGGCTTGATGCTCGTCGTCCTTGTGGTCGTCATCTTCTTCGGGGTGGTCATCAGGGTCGTCGTCTTCATTGTTGGAGATCCAGAGTGATTACCCAAAAAAACATTTAAAAAATCTTAAATTTGTAAATGTAGCTGAAGGTACAAGAAGGCTGACTAACTTCCGAGAACCCGCTGACGTTACTGGAACCCGGACGGGTAGCAGAAGGAACAAGAGCCAATGCAAGTAACGAGGACCAGCTGACTGTGCTGGAACCCGGAGGGGCAGCAGAAGGAAAAGAGCCAATGGCACAACCGAGGACCAGCTGACGTTACTGGGACACGGTTACTAAGCAGGAGGTACCTGTGCTCCAAAGCACTACCAAGGACCAGCAGACGTTGCTGGAACTCGGATACCGAGATGGAGGCACTTAGGCCAAAGGCACTGCGTAGAACCAGCTAACGGTACTGGAACCCGGACGGGTAGCATAAGGCACCCATGAAAATGTAAGTTGACAGGCCGCAAGCCGTCCGCAGTTACCGAATCACACAGTCCTACAGTGGGTGCTTGTCCTATTGTCACAACGGAAACAGCCTTTATTTACTTATCCCACAGCACACATAGGAATCACCTAAACTGCAGGCACCATACAGTCGGCTAACCCAAATGCAACACGACAGGACAACTTATTGGAGGCAAATTGACGTTGACACTGCCAGGAAACAGCTGTCGTGCTGTAACCAGGCTAGGCAGGAGTCAGTACCCCTGCCAATTACTTCCGAGCAACAACTGGCGGTGTTGGAGCCCAGGGATGAGAAGAGAACAGGGTGGAGGCAGCAGGACTTTTTGTTGCCGTACACACAGCAGGGGAACAGCTGACATTACTGAACCCCAGTAACACAGGAGCAAGTGTTGACTGTGCTAACAGCACTTCCGAGCAACAACTGGCGGTGTTGGAGCACAGGGTCAAGGAGGGTGTAGGCAGAGGCCTAGTATAAGATGTTTGAAGTTAAATTTGTAGTTAGCAGCATAAATTTTTGCCAGACACACAGCAGGGGAACAGCAGGCGTTACTGAACCCCACAAACACATCAGCGATTGTTTTGATCTGTGCATCCAGCACTTGTGAGCACCAACTGGCGGTGTTGAAGCCAAGGGTCAAGAAGGGTTTTGAAATAAAATATTGAGTTTATTGCCTTGTTACGTGGCCATTGCAAATGTATGTACTTCAAACAAGAAAAAATGAATGTTTACTAGGACAATAAAATGATGAATTTCAATTCCAAGAATAAAAATAAACACCCTTAAAATATAAACGCATATAAGCACATGGCAACAAGAAATGCAACAACACACCACCCAAAATTTATTTTACAAAATATAGTGTTGTAAATTTATGAATAAAAGTCCATTTTTGGATTTAGGAATGATGCGTAAGGAACGCTATGTTAAACCATAACATAGTGAAGACAATGGATTTTGTAATAGTCACTCATCATCATCATTACAATTTATATGTGACAGTCACACAGATTAAAATTATTTCACTTACGAAAATTGTTAGTTCGGACAGCATTTATTACATGTCCAGCATGGACTCATCAAAGTGATGAGATGACGCAATAATGCACGATAAAAAAATAAACATTTTAAAAAAACATTATGCATTGTCACAATTTAAGTGGGTGCCTGCAAGTGGAGGTGAAACAAAGGCTACAGATAGCAAAGGTATATACTATGTCTGTATCAGACAGTGGCCAGCCTCTGATGGGTAATGGCGATGTTATACTGTACGTCAATAAAGGCTGCGTCTGCAATCATGCATTTTTTGCTTGTAGAGTGTTGAAGAGGGTAAAAGCATGTCTGGTTGCGCAAGGCTTTATCCGGCAACACTACCTTCCTTGTGTCACGGGTAGGGTAGCGTGTGTCTATTATATGACTCTCTCTAAAACGTGACGTTACGCAGCCTTATTCTGCCCTAGGGACGGCAAAAATACGACAGCAGTAATCATTTACTGTATAAAACTCCACCTATGAACAACAAAACAAGCACGTTCCCTCTTCCGGTTCCTGCGCTGACATGTGAGGAGGGAGTTTGGAGACGCTCATGAATTCCTCCCAGGTATCCAAGCATATCGGGCCGATAGGAGAGCAGTAAAACCACCCCCGGGAACAGTGACACCTTTTACATTCGTGGAGACATAATTTATGGAGCGCTACTTGCTACGGAGTTCACAACAGACCCCGAACGGTTTACCTATCCAACTGAAGCAGAAGGACAAGATGGCGCATGGAGGAGAGAAAGAGGAAAGAGGCGCGATGCTGAGCGCTGCCATAGACATGCATCAAGAGCTATTATCAGAAGCACCATGTGACCTGAGAGTTCCTCAGGAATTTGATTCCCATAAAATGGCTGGAGAGGTCACAGTCCTTCTCTTACCAAACATTCAGAAGCTGCTGGAGTCGGCATTGCAATCGTCATTGTCTTCCATACAAAAGTCTGTAGATCTGAATACCATTGCAATTACCAAGCTGCAACAGGATGTGGCGCTGCTACAACAGGAGAAGCAACTTTCCCAATACAGAGAACAGAACCTTCAGCAGAACTTACAAAATTTGATAGACAAAACAGAGGACTTGGAAAATCGCTCGAGACTAAGCAATTTACGTCTCGTAGGACTGCCTGAATCGTTTCAATCAGCAGACTTACAATCCATCTGTGAGAATGATCTAACAAAAATATTGTGACTTAAGTACTACTGTCGTGTGGAACGTGCACATCGTGTGGGACCGCCGCAAAACAACAACAGGCGAGGGGAGGCATCGAAACCAACGATGTACAGACCATGGCAAGTAATAATGAAGCTGTTAGATTATAACGACAAAGTTTCATTGTTACGGGCATTCAGAGAAGCGAGGCGCCCAGTGCTACTCCATGGCTATGAGATTCTGCTCTTTGAGGACTTCTCAGTATCGACTCAAAGAAGAGGAGGGCGTTCAGTTCCATTTGGACAACGTTGTTTGAGCGAGATGTTCGCTTTCAACTACTGTTCTCAGCGCGTTTGCGGTTACAAAGATCTGACGGGACATATGTCATTTATGACACACCAGAACAAGCCGAAGCAGCCTTGGAACGGAATCCACAAAGTGATAGGGAGTGTGAGACAGTGAAGGGATGTGTGGTGAATGAGGTGTATATTTCACCTGGGTACCTTGCTGACTGGTATGAGCGAAATGTGTGGCTTTGTAGGCCTGGTGGTAGAGAGGGGTCACTGCACCTGCCATTCAGTACACGCTTGCAGCTCAGACCTGAATCCACTCGGGTGTTGATTGGGAAGCCAGAGGTAGGTGCTTGGGAGCACAGTCAGAGAGCTCATTCAGTCTGGACAAGGGTCCAGACACAGAAGGTGTCTCCAAGAGTGTGGACTGTCTTTAGCCCGGACACAGGGAGGTGTCCTGGCACAAGGAAGCAGTCTCTAGAGGAGTGTGAGCTATCTCAGTCTGGGTGCGGGAAGGACCCCGGACACAGGAGTGGTCTCAGTGAGAATCCGTGTGAATAGCGGCTGAATAGGAGTGGATCTCCCCCAAAGGTGCTTTCAGACACAAGGAGGAGTGTCTGTGAAACTCCACACTGGTAACATATGTGATATGTGTTGTTTTGGGCACAGACTGGTAGAGTCTGGGTCCCGGATAGAGAGGGCCATCTATCTAGAGTGTAGTTAGAGGCTAGACAAGCCCAGGATTTCTGTTTATGATTTGTTTTTATCTGTGTGCTGTGGACTTTAATAAAACTGGTTGCGGCCAGTTTTCACCAAACTGCTGTCTGAATGAACTGTTTCCGTGCCATTCTGTCTACCCAGACAGCGATCCTAGAGCTAAATCCCCCGAAAAGCTTACAATTGGCGGAGAATGCTGGGGCAGCGCAGGGCCTGGTACAGTTAGTGCTGGAGTGTGTATGCAGCACAGTGGCGAGAGACAGCATTAAAGGTGAAGTCTATTGAAATAGCAGCAGAAAAAAAAAAAAAAAAGTGTGTCAGCAGAAACGTCTGTTTGGAGCAGTCTTGGAGAGACAGTGGCCCTGATAGGGTCTGCAGAGAGAAAATGTATGCACAGCAAAGCTGAACTTGTTGTGAAAATGACTGTGGAATGTGCAGCAGCAAAAGAAAAGTTTGTGGAGCAGTCTTAAAGAGACAGTAGCCCTAATAGACTTTGCAAAAGAAAAAAAAAAAAAAAAGTGGTTGCACAGCAAGGCTGAATTTTCTGTGGAAAAAAAGCTGTGTAGTGTGTATGTCTTGAGTGAAGACTGCCGTTGTTGAGACAGAGAAGTCTGACAGCATGGATGACAGCATGGAGGCGCTGTTTGAACAAATGGCACAAGTTAATGTGCAACATAAAACTGCCGTGGTTGAGACAGATAAGTCCGGCAGTATGGAGGAACTCGTTGAGTACCTGGCCCAGGTCCAGCGAAGCATGGAGCAGCAGCGCCTGCAGCACCAGCAGCACATGCAGCAGGCCCAGCAGCAATTCCTGCAGCAGCAGCAGGAGAATAACCGGTTATTTGTTGAGCAGATGACAGCACCAAAAAAGGATTTCGGTGCCGCGTCCCGAAGTAATGTTGTGAAGGCACCGGCGTTGTCCGCTATAAAGAAGGCGGTAAGACGGTCCTTGAGAAAAATGACACCTCGTGATGATGTGGAGGTATATCTTACTAGGTTTGAGAGACTGGCAGAGAAGGAGAATCTGCCACTATCTGAATGGGCCATGGCGGTCGTACCCTATCTGATTGGGGAACCCCAAAAAGTCTGGGCTGACCTGAGCAAGCAGGACAGCGAAGACTATGCCAAGTTGAAAGCGGCGATTCTTACCCGGCTGGGTGTTACGGTGACAGCCCGTGCCAGGGGAGTTCGTGACTGGAGATACAGTTGGGAGTCTGCAGTCAGCAGGCCTGATTATGGAGTTGAAAAGGTGATAGTGGACCGCTACACCCAAGCACGTCCTCCTGAGGTACAGCCGTCTGAGAGGTCGTCACTTCGGAGTTCCCGGACGCTGAACTCTCGCGGTAAGAGCGTTCCAGCTGTTGGGGACATGGGGTATGCTGATAAGCGGGTTCAGGCCCGAGGGGACATGTGGGTGGGAGAGTGTGATGGACAGTGTTGGAGCTGGCGTGAAATTGCAGCCAACTGTCCAATAGAGGGGGAGCCTATGTGTTGTGATGTTGGCAGATCCCTCTCTCCCTGCGCAGAGCCTGTGTGTGTGTCCACCTCAGCCGAAGAGACTGGACCACAGGGGTCCCCGGTGGTTGTAAGTGACTGCCCAGCACAGGCCCTCTTGGACTCAGAGAGTCCAGTGACTTCCGTATGTGACAGCCTGAGTGATAGGGACTTCATCCCTGATAAGCACCTGAGTGTGGTGTACATCCATGAAGACACCAAAGTCTACCCAGAGACTGCCGTGGACTTGGTCCCCAAACTCGGGGAGGTTTCATATGAAGTGGGGGTAGTGAAGACCCTGGTGCACCCCGTTATATTGGGTAATGACTTTCCCCGGTCTAAGGATCTCTGGGGGAAAAATGTTTCTGATGGACAGTGTGATGAAGCTCCTACTGAGGGTGCGCAGTCCCGAGGGGCGGAACACGATGCTAGTGGGATGTTAAAATTATGTGATAATGATGATGATAATGCTAATGATGATGATGAACCTGATAATGATGATGACCATGAAAATGGTGCTGATGCTGGTAATGATAGTGATGATAATACTGATCATAGTCATGATAATGATGTTGATAATAATGATGACTGTGATAGTGATGAAATTCCTTTGCAGGTGATGTTGGGAGACGAGGATGGTGGTTCTCGGGAACCGAGTGTCCCTGACTTGCCTGTGTCCTGTGACGGTTTTGAGAGTGAGCAGTGGCGAGAACCCTCTCTTAAAACAGCACAGGAAAATATGATTGTTCTAAATGAGGTTTCCCAGGAGCCTGACTCTGAGGAGAGGTTCTCTCATGTTGCCAGAAACACTGAAGTCCAGGGAGAGGTTGTGAGTCAGCTCCTAGTGCCTGAACTATATAGAAGTGTAGTTCTGGGGTTGTCACATAGTCACATACTTGAGGGACCAGATGATGAAGTTAATGTTGTGGATGACATGTTAACTAAGGTTCCAGATCAGGATGTAAATGAGAATGAATTCTATACTCCTGAAAGTGAGCAGGATATGAATGAGAATGAATTCTATACTCCTGAAAGTGAGCAGGATATGAATGAAAATGAAGGGTATAGCCCTGACAGTGAGCCGGATGTGAATGAAAATGAAGTGTCTAACCCTGGAAGTGAGCCAGATGTGGCTGAGAAAAGGGGGTCAGACAGGGATAGTGGTGGTGATAGTGAGTCATCTGATGACAGTAAAGCAACCAGTGCAAGTGAGGAAGGCATGGTAGCAGAGGAGATTGAGAGTCCTGAGAGGAAGGCTGAGGCTGACCTTGCAGTCGGACGGAGGATGGCATCTGAAGATGTTGTACAGTTGGCCGGTTCCCTGGCGAAGACTAAGGTGAAAGGAGGAGAGCTGAGCTTTAAAGGCAGGACTCTGAAACTGAACACAGCACAAGTGGATGCTGTTGAAGATGAGAAGTTGTCAGTGTGTGGTGTGGATCTGCATCATGCCAAGGACTCTGAAGGTGATGCTGCAGAGGTGGAAAAAGCCATGGAAGTGGTGGTCACCAAGCCAGGTGCCTCATCAGAAGCTGAGGTTTCAAGTGAAGCTGTGAGGAGCAAGACTGAAGATATGGGGACTGACTCTGTCCAGGAATCTGTTTCTGCCGAAGACAGCGGCGTGGACGGGTTACGGTCCGGATCAGTAGCTGGCATTGGTGAGCTCAAGCGCACTTTCAGGGAGGCTACGTCGGAGCCACGTCCCAACAAATGGGAAAAGCGATGTGTCACTCCGTTGCCACTGCAGACACACGGGAGCCCAGATGGGATGCAGAACGTGGCTGAAGAGGTAGAGTCTAGGACTGACGGTGTGGCTTCTGGGCATGTCTTGCCAGAAGAGCCTGAAAGTGGGGAACTGGAGAAAAGTGAAAAACCCCCTATACCTTCTGTGATAGTTGGTGACACATGGTCAGTGCACCAGGGACAGGAGGTACATGAGTTTCTGAGGAAGAGTCAGCAGAAGTGTTCTGATGTGTCTGGTCGTACTACTTTGGCCAGGCACTATATTGAATCTGAGCCCGGCCCTAAGGTCAAGATGAAACCGTGTAGGATACCCGAGGCCCGCAGAGAGTATAGGCCTGGGAGGGTACAGGGTAGTGCGGATGCTTCAGATGAAGAGAAAACTGATGTTGGCTATGACAGTGGTGAGGATGAAACTGATGAGGGCCATGACTGGTCCAGAGTTCACTGTCTCTGTTGGATTGTTGACCAGCCCTCCGGTCTGGATGACCAGCCCTCCGGTCTGGAGAAGAGGGAGGGGATATGTGAGACAGTGAAGGGATGTGTGGTGAATGAGGTGTATATTTCACCTGGGTACCTTGCTGACTGGTATGAGCGAAATGTGTGGCTTTGTAGGCCTGGTGGTAGAGAGGGGTCACTGCACCTGCCATTCAGTACACGCTTGCAGCTCAGACCTGAATCCACTCGGGTGTTGATTGGGAAGCCAGAGGTAGGTGCTTGGGAGCACAGTCAGAGAGCTCATTCAGTCTGGACAAGGGTCCAGACACAGAAGGTGTCTCCAAGAGTGTGGACTGTCTTTAGCCCGGACACAGGGAGGTGTCCTGGCACAAGGAAGCAGTCTCTAGAGGAGTGTGAGCTATCTCAGTCTGGGTGCGGGAAGGACCCCGGACACAGGAGTGGTCTCAGTGAGAATCCGTGTGAATAGCGGCTGAATAGGAGTGGATCTCCCCCAAAGGTGCTTTCAGACACAAGGAGGAGTGTCTGTGAAACTCCACACTGGTAACATATGTGATATGTGTTGTTTTGGGCACAGACTGGTAGAGTCTGGGTCCCGGATAGAGAGGGCCATCTATCTAGAGTGTAGTTAGAGGCTAGACAAGCCC